>NTHP01000006.1:2631915-2682350 GCA_003416845.1 Oplegnathus fasciatus
ACTCGCAAAAACACATGTGCTCAACGCCAGGTAGGGAGCTCTGATACGTGTACTTGGGATTGTTAAAAAATGGGGTTGCAGCGCATATGGCAACCACATCACAGTCTGCCAGAAGCCAGTGGATGGAGACAGTAGCCAGTTTTGGGCTCTGCCTGCTTGGCTACAGTTGGTCGGGAGCATGAGAGAGAGTGAAGAAGACAAAGAGCAAGACTGCAGAGGAGATCATGTTAGGTCAGTGTTGGAAGTACACCTGGAACATGCAGGCATTCAGATGGTATGGAATGCTTTCATCTTTTTCTTATGGAAAATGGCTCTTACTTACTGCACGGCTCACTGCCGAGAACATTGGCTGTAATGCCCTTAATCTGGATTAAGAGATGCATTTAAGGTTACCTGGTTGAGATTATGCTTAAAGCTGTACTAATCAATATGCCCATATTAACAACAGATCAAATGACTATGTGTAATGTGAAAAGGGTTTCATGTAATGAAAAAACCCACCGAGAATTATCACCGGACTCCACCCACCACTCACATCAGCATCGTTTACAGTGGCCAGCAGTTTTTAGCAAAAACGCTTTGATAAACCCACTGTACGCTACCTGCCAGCACCAAACATCAGACAGAAAAAGTTAGCCACTAGCTGGTGAACATGGTGTGGTATCTCGCAGCTAAAGAGCCAGATATTTTTGTAATGAGTTGGTGGAGACCAAAAATGGAGCTAAAAGCAAAGTGAGTATCAAACCTTTTTGTCAGGTGGCCAGAAATACGACTCCAAATAAATGCTAATGTTGCTCCATGTCTGCTGGATAAAATTTATATGGTAATAATTGGTCAATATTGTGTTTTCAGATTGTCCTAAGTGGCCAAAATGCATTGTGGGAAGTGTAGGCTTCAGGGTTTTTGGAGCTTGACCAGTGCTGGGGACCACAATATCTCTGTCTCTCACGAGTCCCACAGCTTCATGGAAGTGAAATGCTAAAATCCTGGAGTGACCCTTTTTAAAGTGCCATTATAGGGGTCATGGTACAGCATACGTGAGGTGTACACAGTGAGAGAGACAGAATAGAGGAGAGAAAAATAGATCCTGTTCAGGTTAATCACAGACAGATGGACGTAACCTCAGCAGCCAAAACTCAGCTGGGATCTGATAAGGACTCCTGTGCACAGTGTACAGCCCCCCCTCTCCCTCTGACACATAAACACACAGAAATATGAACACACCTTTGTTTCACACTGACACACAGAGAATATGCTGAGACCACCTTCTAACCTGCCTCTGTTACCAATAAACGGTGAACAAAGACAATTAAAACTCTTCATAGTAAATGGAAAAAAGGGCTCCCGTAGCTGGACTCAGGTATCATACATCACCTCAAGCTGAGCGGAATGGCTTCACAGATTGGCTTTTAAACTGTCCCAAACTTTATAGTTCCTACTTAAAACTAATGGCTACAGATCCATTTTTTTTAAAGTGCTTTCTTTGCTTTGGAGTGAAATTTATGGTATCAAACGTTGACCTAGCCTTTGACCTTTTACGTCACGGCTGAAACTCACATGAATGAGTTCAAGCTTTCAGCCAAAAGATGAGTGGACACTGTGGGGACCAGCAGTTATGAATGTCATCACCCTTGCTGTGTTTCCAATGATCGAATCTCTCTCGGGATGACACGGCGATACCCTAAAACTCGTCTGTCTTGTTTCAGCTTAAATCCCCATGTATGTTGTCGCAAAGCCAGGGGCCTCTCCCCTCTTATAAATGCAGATAAGTCATCTGAATTCAACCGTGTTCTGTCCATAGCTCTTGGTGATGAGCCAGTTTCCATATCTTGTTAGCTCCCTCATGGAGTATCCTGCTTCCTTTAGCTCTGCTCTCATTCTGTCTCCTGTTAATTCAATTACAGTAGAGGATGTAGTATAAGATACATTGGACTGTAGCTTTTGGGTTTAAATTCCATTCATGGTAGCCAAACCAAACTATACATGTGACTTTGCTAAGACTCAGACCAAAGATTCTCCCCTTCTCTCACTTTGTTCCTTACCCCACAATGCATATGTCTCTCTCTTTCCTCTCAGATGTGGAGTTGCTGTCGATGGACAGCACTAAGGCCAGCTGCTGGGTGAATAATAAGCTGCGAGCCCACGAGGAGCAGTGGAAAGAGGACGACTGCACCTTCTGCCAGTGTGTGGATGGAGAACCGCACTGCACGGCCATGGCCTGCAAACAGAGCTGCCAAAACCCTGTCAAGATCCCTGGGGAGTGCTGTCCCTTCTGTGAAGGTATAGAGAGTCGAGTTGGTCTTCAAACCAAACAGCACTTGTCTTTTATATTTATCATATCTAATGTATAGCTCATATGAGGTACACATTAGCCCACATACCACATGTAGGAGGCTCCTGTGGCCCCGCAGCTTTGCTACAGAGGCCGTGTCGGCATGGGCTCATTAAAGGGGAGGCCACGGAGCATTCTTCAAGCTGCAGGGTTCTTTGTGTTCCTTTATTACAGTTGCCCGCCAAAATGAGACCCACCTGGGTGTGCGAGGCTGCGCCGTGCTTTTAACACAGGAGGCTGCATAATTGGAAGTGGATCCTTTTTTTGTGAGCGTAATTAGTTACAGCTCGTTGGGCTGCTCCTCCCACTGAACGTGGCAAGAGACATTTGACGGGAATAGCTACGGTGCATGGATGTGCGGTGTTCCAGACTATCCTCGTTTATTTGTGGCTTCACAATAAAGCTGGCCCTGATTCAAGAGGGTCTGGGCAGTGCTGGAGTCTGACTCCAGTTCAGGAGACACCATTATCTTCACTGGTAGTCCCAAAACTGAAACATGCTCTTTAGACACATTCAACTTATTAATGGGAGACAGTTCCACACAATAAGACAGAGAGGTATAATCCCCCTTACAGTGCGACCCACCCTGGTGTAATTGCTCTACATTTATCTGTAATTACTGTTTACTCCAAAATAAGAGCAGTGTAAATAGGTAGCTATTACAGTTGGCACAAAAAGCATAGATGAGGTATTACACCTGAGGGGATCCTAGCACACGTATATAAAAAACAGAGAAATTCATAAAAGAAATCGCTGTTTGTTCTTTGTTGTGTGCTTTGAATACTGGTGCTCCCATGCAAAGTTCTCACCCTCCATCTCTTTTGTTCTCCAGAGCCTTCTTATGAAACAGTCAGCCCCATGCTATGTCCTCCCCTGGACAACTGCTCCCTGTCAGGGAATGACTGCCCCTATGGCTTCCAACAAGACCAAAATGGATGTCTGCTCTGCCAGTGTCTCAACAGTAAGTTCACTTTCCTCACTATGCTCAACCTAAAGGGTTAACGTTTCAAGGACTGACTTGCGGAAGCATGAGCATGATGCATTTCTTCTGACATGCTGCTTCTTGCAGTATTGCATTAAAATGTACAGCGCCGTATTTACCTGTTTGCTCACGCTCACTGATGTCAAACAAATGTGGCAACCACTTGGTTTTGACGGCAACAAAGGCATGTTCGTGGTAATGACAGCTTATTTGCGTCCGTGGCTGCAGTCTTCGCAAAGGTTCTCTGTCACAAGAATGTTCCTGTGAGCAGCCCCGTAGCAACTCGTGCCTTTGCCTTTGATGGATTGTTGTGCCCATGATCAGATGACCTCTCCCTCAACTCTTTTCAGATGACTCCTGTCCTGACCTGGGAAAATACTGTTCCCTGCAATGCCCAATGGGATACGAGAGGGACGATTTTGGCTGTGAGGTGTGTCAGTGCAGCATCCCCGTGCCCAAGTGCCGACCTTTGACCTGCACTAAGACCTGCCCCTATGGATATGTGTAAGTACACCCAGTGACCCCGTGGGTTTCTCATCCCCAAAGTCCTGCTGCACTCATTTGTCATCCGTGTTTTCAGCCTGTTTGAAGGCATCTGTAGCTGTCAGTGACATGACATGCAGATATATGAGGAAACTATACACTTTGCTCTTACACACTCAAAGACGGAAAAATCTAAAAATTCTGTTATGTCGGTGGGAGGTGGTCAGTTTCATGATGGACAGTGTATGTGTGGAGCTCTTTTCTCCAATGACACCAGAGTTTTACTCCTGAGAAAATTGTTGCGTCCTAAAATCTGTTTTTTTAAAGGTGTTTTAGTTTTCATAAATTTCATAAATTAAGTCATTTTTCCAGTCGCCTCCTGTATTTAAATTGGTATGGTTGAATGAGAAGCTCAATACTTATATTATTAAGTGATGCCCAGAGAACAGTGCCTGTTTGGTCTTGGTCAAAAGGAAGTAGGACATTGCAACAGTAGTTTGGCATCCAAGATCAAAGGGCCTACCTTGGTGGCCAGTCCCAGATCTCTAAATCTGTGTGTGTGCATGTTTGTGTGTGAGTAATTCGCTGTGAGGTCCACACTAGCCTCTCAGCCCCCTGCAAATCCTTTCCTCCTAATCCCATTTAACCCAATCAAACATCTGGAAGTGCTCTCTACCGGGACGCTTGGTCCCCAGGCACCACTCTCATTTCATAAATCATCGTTCCGTCTCAAAACAACGATCAAAAACACATCAGGACAAAAGCGGCCTTTATGAAACGTATACAGTTGGGATTCTCCTGGTATCTCAACCATGCTCTGTGGAGCCACGGCACAAGATGGGCCCGATATGTCTGCGCAGGATACCAGAGGAGAGGAGAGGAGAGGAGAGGAGGGGGGACCCTGTGGGGAAAAGAGGAGCAGGAAGTCCTGGCTTTATCCTTCATAAGCAGCTGTTTAGGTCTACCCTCAGAAGTCTGAAATCCTCTGAGAGCTTGCCAGCCTCACAATGCAGATCTGTCTTCTCACACAGGATCTCAGCATGCAGCCACCACAAAGAAACAAAAGGCACAAAGGATCTCTGTGTTTATACTGGTTGTATTGATGACATCCTGTGAGTACTGTAATGTACATTTCCAAAACTGAAGGCGCAGGCCTCCAAAGCTGGATGAATGTAAACCTCATAAACTATGGGTAACCATGTGTTGAACACTCCTCTCTTGTGTTAACAGTCTAGATGAAGGGCATTCTCTGGGGTAGTTCTTACGTCTGAAGTTGTGTTTTCCATCCTCCATAGCTCAAAATCATCACTGTGACCTCGCAGGTCATGAATGGCATTCTTCTGGCCATCACAGTTGCGGCACACTGGAAATTGTGCCGAGCCAGCAGTCCCAGGGCCGGGGCCCCCAGTGCTTCCCCGAGCCCCTCTATCCCCCTGGAGCCCGAAGCGCTGCTTGGCATTCCACACACCATCTTTAAACAAAGCCTTGCTCTAAGGTCGCAGCGCTCTCTGTCTCTGTATTTGTACAGTGAGGCACTGGCCAAACCCTCACAATGTTGTTTCAATAGCTGTTATTGCTGTTTCAGCATAGATAGGGTCCTCTGTTTGCAGAGCCTGACATGCTCTGTCCGCTTTATGGGACACAGCACTGTCCATGGGTTCGAGGGCTTCTTTTATTTATGCTGCCCTGGCAGATGAAGATTAATAGAGTAATTACCCGGGCCTAATGAGGCCACTGCTTCATAAAATAGGTATCATCACTTACCTTGGGGGAGAGACGGAGGGGGAGATGAGCCGGCTGAGAGAGGATAAATGCAGGGAGGGAGGGATAGAGAGGGAGTCTCGAACGAGAGAAGTGTAGATACGGGTCATTCTTTCATCTGGGTTTTGACAATTTATCAACCTGCAGTTCATTCATGTTTTATTAAGCAGATAATTGGATCCAACTGGCCTATTTCCAGCCTCTGCGGCCTCTGCACTTCATACCGCTGCTCTCTCTTTGTGTGAGGAAATCCCTTTTAATGTTGTTCTGCTCTGACGACTGGACTCAAGTTTCATTTCTGATTTTAGTCTCGGTCAGTCACTTAATTTACAAATCAGCCAACAGCTCTGTGCTTTTCTGTACTCCCCAATCAACATGCCTACATTAGCTCTTGTTTGGCCGCTGCTCTTTGGTGCTCCTTTATGTCCACCAAAGGCTTATGGAGCAATAAGGATGGCAACAGGGCGAATTGAAAGCATCTGAATCGGCTTTACATTGCTCCTTCCAGAGTCTTTGGGTTGGTATGATGTGCAAACCACAGGGATCTCACGTGTTGGCCTTTTATTTGGCCTCCTTTTAAAGGCAGCTAATACAGAGAAGGGAAAGCCGAGCCAGATGTTGATTATACCAGACTTGAGCACTCAATCACAACACCATGTCGCTCCATGGACCTTTTGTTCATCTCGGGGCTATCCTAGATGCGAAGCAATTCTTCAGGTCAGTAAGTGCTATGTGTGTGTGCTTATCGTGTACGTTTTCGTTACCCCGCAGGAGGAACAAGCACGGCTGCGAGATGTGTCGCTGCGTCAAGTGTCCTCCCTTCACCTGTGACAAACACTGCAGCGACGGCTATCGACAGAACAGGAAGGGCTGCTCCATCTGCATGTGTAAAGGTAAATGAGCTCTGGTATAGACTGATGATTGCCACATAGGGGTGTTCATTGTTCATTTTACTCAGCTAGAAGAATTCATTCAATAAGCCACTTCAGACGTGAAATACCCTAAATAAATACTAATCTCTGATGGCAGAGACACGCTTATATTTGTCAGTAAGTTGGTCTATTTTTGGAAGATTGAACAACTGCTGGCCATAAAGTGTAGTGTCATACATGCATGGTCCATAGAGGATGATTCCTTACGATTTTGATGACCTTATTGTGAATATTCATGGTCCCCAAGGATGAACCGTGCAGGATCTTGACCTTCTCTCAGTCATCAGTCTTAGGCCAAAATTTTCACTGATACATAACAAATCTCAGTATCAAAATAAGGAGACTATCTTGGTGCATGACTTCAGTTCCACCACAAGGTCTTAACTGTAAGCACTATAAAGGTGAGAGGGTGGAAGGAGATAGGAGAACTCTTTTAGCAGAGTTGAATTTCTGCCACTAAGCTGCAGCTTTGATTTCCTGTGACCTTCTGCTGCTCTGCTGTGGAGACTTTTATGTATGCTGGTTTTGGTTCTTGTTGGTGTTTAGCTTTATCCAGGGGCTGTGTGTGCAACTCTAATTAGCTTCCCACAGCCCCCTAAGTTTAAAGCAAGTATGCAGATGCCATATTTACGCTCCGCCACATTTTTTGTGATGTGTTTATTTTGCCAGTTTAGCTGTATTATAAATATTTCAGCCTCAAATATACTTACGGTTTTCCTGTATGGTGAGGTGATCGGTGCAGCTGGCTCCTCATCTCCACAAAATGAGGGACACACACAGAGCAGTACCTGCTGCAAATAAACTGCTGTTTACCTGATTTTGAAACTCTTGTAACAGTCCCTCTGCGGACTACTAAAATATTTAGGGGTTAGGAAACTTTTTTTGGAAGTATGTTTTTTGTGTGTGTGTGTACGTGTTTTTTAAAGATTTAAATCTGAACATCTGCCTGAACTCCATAACGTCGTACAGTTCACTGTGCTCGGCTTTGCTCCCGATCCCAGTGGATCCCTAGGAGCTTTAAGAGCCATGCTGAGTTTAACACATGCTGGGGCCTAGTTACTGGCAACATGGGCCCTTCATAAGGTCTATGTGCCCTTCAGCTACAACCTTTTACTTGTTTTGTCAGTTGAGAAAAATTGTTGGAAAAGCATTAAGCTTTATTTGTGGCTGGATTATAAATTGACTATTGGGACATAAATACGCAATAAAGGAAGATCAAATATTCCTGACTGGTGAATGTTCCAGTATATGGAACCATAACCACTTTAGCCTCTAATGAAATTGGACCTAAGACAATAATACTGGCTCTTTTTACTGTAAATCATAAATGTACTTAATGAAATTTCCACAGTGAATTTACAAGATTTTCTCTCCAGAGCAGACTATGATGCTTTTTGGATTTTTGCTATTCCACAAGTCCTTAGCCACCCCAGTAATGTCTGCGCCTTTCATGTTTGTGTCTCTAGAAAGTGGCCATGTCCCAAGCGCCACTGCCCCGGCCCCGATGCCCAGCTATTGCCTCACCTCCAACGGGCACCGATACGAGGAAGGTGACGGTTGGCATGACGGCTGTCGCGACTGCTACTGCCACTCCGGACGGGAGATGTGTGTGCTCATATCCTGCCCCGTGCCCAGCTGTGCTCATCCAGTTGTGAGGCCTGACCAGTGTTGCCCTACGTGTGAGGGTATGTCTCGACAATTCAAGGGCGACTTTATTTTATGTCCAGATTTAAAGGTTAATACCTGGTTATAACTTGGGTCTTATTTGTGTAGTTTTTGCTTTTATTCCTATTGCTAATAACAACATTGTACACAGCACTTTAATTGTTCAGATCTAACCAATAAAAATGACGACCAAAACTACAAAAATAAGACCCAAGCTTTAATAAACTGGAATAGTCCTTTAAAATCTTCTCCTCATTTGAAAAAGACAAACTCTACCACCGGTGTGAGGTCAGTTTGACCGTTTCTTGTGCTTTTGAAAACTCTCATGAAGCAACTGACAGCACACTGAATCAAGGTCACCGCTCCGCTCCGCATGTATCAACATGCAACACGTCACCTTTTGCTAAAGTTGAAATAATGTAATAATGTTCAAGGACTCACTTTGACACTCGATAGCTCGTTAATACACATGCTTGCTTGCACGCACGCACACATCTGGCAACACACAGTATACAGTCCCCTAACAGCTCATTCAACCGAGTGCTTTGAATCATTAGCTAGCTTTTAGGCCTTAGACTCCCTGCCCACTTAGACTCTCAAACACACAGTCTCTGTCTGTTTCTCTAAAAATGGAAGGCACACTGATCCACACCCACACTTTTTTATCCACAACCCTCCAACTCATGCGGGATATTTATGGAGGAGTGACTCAGTTGGCTGTTCAAATATTTAGGAGTGAAAGAATGTCTACAACTTTCAGAAGCTACACACACTTTGCAGTCAGGGGACAACGGGCTAACTCTTTGCAGATGTCTGCTACTCTGCTGGACAAGAAAGATGTTTTAAACTAAACTAGTGTCAAAACACAACTTGGACACCACCCTACACTGCCTGAGGCTTCTTTTTAATGGATAGTGGTCTCCCCTGCATCCTTATTCTGGTAACCTATGACTTTACTTTCTCGTGATCATTGTTTCACTTCATCGTGTAGCAGTTGTTGTTTTGGGCTGAACGAATGTTTGTTTGGCACAGACCAGAATGTGAATTTGAAAGCAGGACACGCACATGACTGTTTCCTTTCTTTTCTTCCCTCCACCTTTATTGTAGATGAGTCAGGCAGCGGTCAGCCAGAGGGGATGGACATGGTGGTGTGCAGAGCACCCGGGGGGGAGTTTTATGTGGAGGGCGAGACCTGGAACCTGGACGAGTGCACACGCTGCACCTGCAGGAAGGGACGCGTCCTGTGCGACACCGAAGTGTGTCCCCCGGCTCTCTGCCAGACGCCAATCAGGAACAAGGACACCTGTTGCCACGTATGCCCAGGTAACAGAAAACAGACCAGGGTACAGGAAAGCAGGGGTAATTTCAGGAAAAAACCTGGGGGGCGTCAGAAGTTGGGGCAGTGGGTAGAGAAGTATAAAGCTGTTTTGAATGTGCTATCAGCATGTGGTTTCGAAAGGTCTTGCATGTTTCTCTCTGTCGGGCAGTTTTATGTCAGGCACACAGACTCATAAAGAAACCAGCCAAGACCGGTTGGGTTTACATAGTGATCCTCCAGGCAGGCAGCAGCACATGTGGACTGCTCTCACCCAGCGGCCCGCACCGGAGGTTCACCCAGCTCTCTCATAGCTGGAAGGGCAAGAATGTAACTAATTTCTCTGAATGGGTGCTGGTTATGGGAATAAACTTTGAAATGTCTAGGCGAACGCAAAGCCACACGCATATTTTATTTACAACTGTACCCAAACACTTGAGCCTCTCTCATACTTAGAATCAACATATCCCAAGCACTCCCAAGCATGAGGCCCACAAATCAGCAATGCATGACTGCGCCTGAGAGCTGCTGCTCCTTGAGAATGCCGGCCCGCCTTATCGCTGTATCTCCCCTCACAAAAGCAGATTGTCAGAGGCCAGCCTTTGATATATGTATGGGCCTGGTCACCAGGAATGTGGGAATAATACACATCTCACTGACAGGCCCTATGATGTATGTGTACTGTAGGGTAGTGCAGCGCATAGATGCTAACTAAGTCTTTGGTCATGAGAAGGCCATAGAATTCAGGCCTGCGGGGGTCTGATGAGACAGAGAGATAAGGCCTTTAGAACTGACATCTGCCATATGGAGTCACTTGTGTGTGTGTGTTTAACATACAGTAAAGCATCTTATCTTGAACATAACCCTGAAGGCCCCATAACTTTAGTGGATTGAGATGTTATACAGCAGGGATAAACGCAGGAGTCGTGCAGAAGCAGGCCTCTATATATACAACTCAGACAAAATTAGGTTTTCCCCTTGAAAATGGCAATTCTCTACGAGCTAAACTTAGACTCTAATCTTACATTGCCAAGTCCTATTAGGTGAGGAGAGAGGCTGGAACATGACCTAGCACACAGCCCCATGTCTTACCTTGCCCTTTTGAGTATTTTCATTATTAACCCTACTTATACGTGTGTGCAACCACAGACGAGACGCTGAGCCCCTTGCTGCCAGTGAACAACAGCCAGCAGGAGTACTGCATAACCAGCGATGGAGACGTGCTGCTGGCTGGAGACTCCTGGAAGGCCAACGCCTGCACCAGCTGCACCTGCAACAACGGCACCATTCAGTGTTTCTCGCAGCGCTGTCCGGCTGCCAACTGCAGGGTGCCCGTCTTACGCAAGGGCCAGTGCTGCCCACACTGTCTCGGTGAGTATTTAGGTGCGTCTCAATAAGGAGAAAGCTGCCTTTTATAAGCATTTGCCTTTTAGTATTTTTATTACACTAAAAATATAGTTTGAATTTATGCATTCTAAGTGTGGTTTATATTGCACACTAAAATGAAGTTTATGTAACACTTCCACAAGCTGAGAACTGTCAAAATTGTGTAAAACTACCATCCTTTTTATAATGAGTACCACTGGAACAAGGCACAGCCTGTTGTTGGGAAAGTTATAATTCATAATGCTATATGTCAAAAAGAGGGCGTCACCGAGGGAATGCCGGCTTCCAGACTAGCGAATGTGTCGTGCGTGTGTTTGTTCGTTAGACGTAGCCACTCTGGCGCTACATAGGCAAACACCATCATTCCCAACAGCATTCCATGTGACATACACACACGGTCCCCTCGGAGCAAAAACATTCCTCGAGCATCCGCACATTCACACGTGTTTCCTGTCCCCGGCTGAATCGGACCCACGACGCTCTCTCTCTCTCTCCGCGGCGGCACAGGAAGGCAAAGCTCCATGTCAGCTTTTCCTATAGAGGAAAACCTCAGCATAGGCTCCCATTGTTCACCCTGACATGTAGCCATTTCACCAGGCCTTTTGTTTTTGTTATTTGCCCAGTGGAAAACAGCTTTTTACGTAACGCCTTTTACAAAGCGGTACAGTGGAAGTTAAGAGGACAGTTCCTATAAACACAGCTTATCCACTGAGACACCAAGGAGTTCATACGCTAACTCGCAATTAGAAATTTTGATGTCTGGAATGCATTACACCAGTGGTATTGACAATGGGTCTTATTCCTTATTCCCATCTGAACAGAAATTACAACGTCGGTGCCAGTGATGGTGTCTACCAACGCCCCCAAGACAACGGCCACTGTTACAGTGGAGAGTGCAGTGTGGATCACCACTGTCACTGTGCCGCCCATCATTGCTGATACAGGTACATGCTCATTAAATCCTCATTCACACCTCCATATTCCCTTTAATATACTGTGTAGTAGTAACCTCATCCTAGTTATTGGCATCATTGTGTGTACTCTCTCTAAATAAACGGACACTGTTCCGTACTGAGCTGGGATATCTGCCAAAAGCAAAGAAATGAGCTGTTTTGAATTTAGTTTTGGTAAATGTGGTGAGCACAGTAACAAAAACAGCTTTCTCTGGGACGGATACCTGATATCGATGTTGTCCGCATCCCACAGATGAGCCAGGTTTGGGTGAGAATTACCCCAGCCAAACAGAGATGGCCCTCATCTACCAATCAGCAGCCTGGATCCTGGCAGGTCTCCTCCTGGCCATCATCATCTTCCTCATCGTGGCGTTACTCATCAACAAGAAAAAGAAGTGGGTGCAGATGTCCTGCTACAGTGCACCAAAGAAGGTGAGAAGTTATCTGTAAATCGCATAAATCAGCCGATTATTTTGAAGCAGCGGCTTAAAATGCTCCTTGATCTTCCAGCTTCTGCTACAAGCGGCGCTAAAGCTGTCATGACTTTAGGATTAATGTAGTTTCCCCTCGCCTCGCACTTTCAACTGGGGCAAGGTCACGTCCATCATAAAATCTATAACTCTACCATGAAATAAGACTGTAGTGTCGGAAAATCCGAATTTGTCAGAGAGCATCATCAGAACCATCTGTTTTACAACAAACAAGTGCAAGCTAACATAAATTCGAAAGCTTTCATCAAGCTCTAGCTGTCAACACCTGAATTATGGCTTCGATCTAACAACAAGGGATTCTGTTCTGTCTCCTGCTTAGACGGTGATCCTGAAGAAGCACGTGAACAAGAACTCAGTGGTCTACATGGAGCCCTCCAAGGAGAACAAATTTCAGAATGTGAAGAACGACTGTGGCATTATCCATTTCTCCCCAGAAATGAGCTCCCCCTGTGTGGACAAGATGACCATCCCCAGGGCCAAGCTGAGCATGGGCAACGACTGGACGCCGCGCTAAAAAAAACCACAGCTCGACCCCTGCAGATCAGAGCTGTCCGGCACCTCCCACTCTCTCTTACTGCTGTATCCAAGGTGATTAGTGCGACAGAGTGCGTGCACACCTTGGGCGCCGCCTTGTTCCCGCCCTTCTCTCTGTGTGACAGTAAAACCGAGGATGCTCTACAAGAGACAAAGCAAGCAACCTCTGTTTCTTTTCTTATGTGTCCATATTCTTCTGTGTTTGGATCTTTGGGTGGAGTGAGACGCTGGGAGGTGAATGGACGGGTGGACATATAAAGGACACGGCCACTCTGGGCTCTGCTTTAAAACAGAGAAGGAGGCAGCCAGAGCGGCTCCTCTGTCAGAATCAGACTTTGACTGTGAACATTGTAATATTATTGCTTATTATTGCCTCCTTTGAAACTGGAACTTTGAGGCAATAAGAGGAGCATAAAAAGCTTTAGGACAGGGGTTTGGGCTGTAGTTTAAAGGGGGTGTAGAGGATGCTGCCCCCCCTTGAGTTCAGCAGTGCTTCATGGATGTAATCATTTTCATCAGCAGGGAGGCCAAAGGAACTGTTAATCCAGTTGGATCAAATTGGGTTCAGCAGCCAAATCATAACAAGTCAACAGGCTTTATATAGACCCCCAGATCCAAACCCCTGCTTTAGAATGTGTGGTTTCCATCTTAGTTTTTGTATATTCCTACAGTATTTGTACTTGTTGTAGTGTTGTTCTTGGCCACCTCTCGTTTTTATTATGGGTGTCTCTGTGGGGCCAGATTGAAACATTTTGAAAATGCCAGTCTAAACATTCCCCCGATCAAGTTCAGGAAGGACACGCTTCCCACATAATAGCCTCGTTTCTACCTTCAAATGACCCGAGCCATTCCATTCAGAAAACCCCGACAACGAACCACAATTCTACGAAATGAAATGTGTGAACTCCTCCTCTCCGAACTTGTCCGCAATACAGTAGCCAATAGCCTTCGTCTTTCCACTCAGCCTCACCCGACCTCTGCTTCTTCCAGAAGGAATCAGCCCATCAGTCGTACTTCATCATCATCATCATCTCAAAAAAATTTTTTTTTTAAATCGCAGAGTTGAAGCGGAGTGAAGTTCATCCAGGAAGAATGTCATTTTATTGACTGCAGCAGAGACAAAATGGTGCCAGACGCTTCATCTGGACCTATGAGGAATGTCTTTGATACCATGCCTCACATCATAACTTCATTCACAGCTGTGTGTTTGTGTGTGTGTGTTTGTGTGTGTGTGGAGATACTGTCCACACCGAATGTTAGCGATAGTAATGATTCATTTTTAAAGCCTTAATTCTATAGCCTTAATGCATTTTCTTTGTCGATATCTTCTTTCATTTAATAACTGTGTCAGCCCATATCAAGGAATCTAAAAACAGTAATATATTCACCCAACGTTGAGATGAACAGGTTGTTGTACAGCGTCACTGATGGTTCTCATCAACTCTTCATATACAAGTGAATTATGTGATGTGGAGATGTGTAAGGGGAGCTCGCTAGTAAATGTGCATAATGGTACACATTGCAACATCAGAGCATGTTAAAGAGATGTAGCACTTTTCTTTGGAGCCAGTGTTTTTTAGAAAGCTCACTGCAGGATTCCTGGAGGGATAAAGGCCCTAATCAGGGATTTGATAGGCATATTAAGCCCACGGAGATGTTAAACCACTCAAGTGAGCACGCCGTCGCAGCTAGAGGCTCCGTACCAATCTGATCAGCGTGGGGAAGGCTAGAATCTGAGAAGCATTACGAAACGAACTGGGGGTTTCACAGGAAAAGGTTTTGGATCAGAGTTCTCAGTCCATTGCCAATTTCTCAATACAAAGACCATTCTGATGCCAAAATTGGTTGGAGACCAATTTATATTGAAGTGTTTTAGTAACTCAGTAGATTTGTGTCTGTTTGAATCATGATCATGTGCTTTAAAATGAAGAGGTGACTGTAAAAGCTTACGCAATTCTTTGTTCTTCTATGTGTAAAAAAAGTAGTTTAAATTAGTAGGACAGAAGAGTACCTTATTTATTTTTTCACATAGCTTTATTTATTAATACTATAGTTTGAGATTTTTTTTTTTTTTTTTTTGAAAAATGAACTTTTGGTAGCCAAAGCTGCTGTACATTGTAGACTATTTACCATTTCTATCTGCTATATTCTATACAACCTTATTTATTTCACTGTTGCAAACCTTGTAAATATGTTTCCTAGATGATGAACTGTAACATTTACACTTATTTTGAAAAATAAATGTGTGAACCAAAGTGGCCCACACTGATGATACTTGAACTGGGTTGGAGGAACAATTCCCTAAAGTGCAGTGATGTCATCCAAGATGGTATCTGTTAGTGGTTTTCACTTCCCTGGCAGATTTGCAGGCTCATGCACATCTGGTCCTGAAGTTCTGCTCCAAATGGGAATTTGTCTCCTCTTAGTTGCCTAAAATCTGATCGCTTTTCCCTTGCTTACTGTGGCTGTTCTCTTATCTCAGTAGCACTTGCAGATGTGTTTAGTGGTGCTAGGTTGTTTCTTTGGGAAGGGGGGGGNNNGGGGGGGGGGGGTCCTCTGAGATTTAAGTACTAATGAAAAGCAAGTAGACCTGTTCTATCCAGTGGGCTAATAAAACAGAAAAACACAAAGACATGCAGGCCAGACCTGGAAACCTGGATAATCCTCAGTGCAGACTGGGCTGTTGTTTTGACTTGTTCTAACAAAGCTTGCTCATAAACTTCAAGGTGAGGAAGCTTCTCCAGAAAGATCAATAAAGCAAACATTAGGGTCAGTTTCCCAGGCCTTGAATACGTCAAAAAACACAAAGTCTTAAGACTATCAAAAGCAGCACTATTTGAGATATTTTTAACTCCGCAAACATTCCCAACTTCTGTCTCAACTGAGCAATAACTGGATTCATAAGTATCGGTTACAATAGAGATAAGCATTAGCTTATGAGGTAAGAATAAATATCCAGACTGTTAATCATCAGGGTTCTTCAGGCTGCAAATGGATACATATACTCACATGTACACCTAAAACAGACACAATATCACAGCTCCATGTTGGAAAAAGTGATTTATTCCTACTATCTACCCTGTTGCTAAGTAGAAATGTAAAATTGTTGCATTCATGACACATAATCTCCAGTAAAAAGCCCTTTCTCTTTCAATGTCTATAGTTCTATTAAGGCAATAAAGTCCAGTGAACCTCTTGTCCACATTTGTCTGGGAAAGACCACAAAATATTGGAAAGGTTTGGAAAAGTTATGGATTTTGGGTCAGATAGCTGAATTACCATTCAACATGGTAAAAAAAAAAAAAACACTTGTGTCTTTTGGGCTCTCACTTTCCAAATGGAAAAAGGTATGAATCTGTCAATCTTCAAGCAGATTCTGTAGGTCCCAGGATGAAAATAGTCTCCTGGAGTCTACTGAGCCTCAACCAAAGTGGGACGACGTCTCCCAGGCCGGAGGAACCCCTTGGTTTTCAGAGAAGGATCTTGTAGTAGTCGTCCTTGTAGCTGTACAAGACCAATACAGCCACTCTGCAAGAGGACAACATCTGTCGGTTATAAGATTCAAAAGAATATTAAAAACATCATGGAGAACTTCCAAAAGGGACATCTCAAAATTGGGACAATGAAATTCAGCCGGGAGGGTTTCCAAGATCTCAGATTTCTCTAGCTTAAGAGGTCACTCCTGTTGAAATAACACAGGATTCAACCCCGCCAAGAGTCCATGTCCAGGGTAAGAAAGTCCCATAACTCAGATCATCTTAACTTTTCATTTAGCACCATTATCAGGTCAAAATTTCAGTTCGTCCAATATGTTTGTTTATGACCAAATATGACCAAATACCTGCTAACCAAATGGTATTCCCATCAGCCTCATCTGTACCTTGTGTTTAGTGCTAATGTTAGCATGCTAACGTGCTAAAATAAGATGGTGAACATGGCAAATGTTAGCATCCTGATGTTAGCATTTAGCTCAAAGCACCACTGTGCTGTAAGTACAGCCTCACAGAGTTGCTAGCACGGCTGTAGACTTGTTAAAAGACGCAGGTCATGCATACAGGTCTTGCCCACAGTCGTTTTGGTTGAAAGGAAAGCTCAGTGACTGCGAAGCCCTTGGGATAAGTCTAGTTTACGGTCTTGCTGCAGCCAGGTGACTGCATGAGCCCTTTAGCCCACACATCTGGCCTCAGTTCCCCGCATTCGATGAAAACAACTACACAAACACATAAAAACACATGCTGAATATATCCATTGTTGCCTCTGTGATCTGTGACGCTCATTTATCAGCCAGAGACACCCCCCCCCCAAATGGCAAATCAAACACACAGCAGAGACAGGAAATTAAAACCAACTGCTCTGGAGAGGCGGACGGGAAGCCAGAAAGAGAAGCTTTGATTTTTTTTTTGTTGTTGTTGTTGTTACCATCTCATTCATGAAAGAGAAAATCCGTTGAATCCCTCACTGGGTTGCTCTCTATGGGCATTCACAAGCATCACAACACTAGAAGCTCAAACACTGAGGATTTAGCCTGGGCTTTGAAACACTCTGCTGGGAAGCTTGGGAATATTAACCGCTCCATCCACAACCACAGTAACGGATGAAGCTAACCCGCTAACCCCCCTGCTTGTGCTGCAATCTCAGTGTCAATCAACTTGGGTGTTAAGAGACAGACATCAGAAGACCAAACAAGGCTAATCCTTCTCCAGATTTCACCTCAGGAAATGGGATCAGCTGAGGATTTGATGTTCTGCAAGGCAGTAGTTATCCGTCTAACAGCTCCCTTTGAAGGACTGACTGTCACTGTTACACCTGGAGTGTGTGGGCTTGGTCAGAGCTTTGGAGTGGCAGCTGCCCGTAAAAGGAAGCCTGCCTTTTTTTCTTTTGGCCTCTTTTAAGTGGTCTTTAATGTATTCCACTGTTTGCTTCAGGTTTCATTTTAATAAAAATAACCAGTCAGTAGTGGATGGAAACATGTGGGAGTGAGCAGAGAGACGAGGACGTGGGGTCTCTGGTTCATCTTCCACGAGGGCTCCTGCTGAGACAAGACGTCTACAAATGTTTGTTCGGAAAATGTCTACACAGTATCAAGTTCCTGCCGTTTCTTTGCTTTTGAGGGCGAAAAGGTGACATAAAAAACACTAAAGGAAAGGCTGTGCATGAGAACATGGAGTTTTAAAAGAAGTGGCAAGTATTTTTTCACTTTTGATTCTTGTCCTTCCCTTTACAAAGGTCTTTTCTGCAATCCTTAAAATCTTTTCTAATTACCAGACTTTCCCACATTCATTGAAGTACCATTTATTATTCAAATAATTGCTTCTATTCATTAAATTCCAGTAACAGTGAAGAGGAGAGTGGTGTGTTCAGAGGCCACTTGTGACTGGCTCTCCAATTGAGTTTGTTGAAAATGCTGATGCATCACCACAGCAAACCTCAAGTATTCAGAGTTTCTTGCCAGGGCACTCTTCATAATCCCATTAATGACAGTAGCTTGTAAAAGCACATGTAGCTAATTTGGCGACAGATTGTTAGCCATGCTAGCAGCATAGTTGTAGGGATAGTAATGTTGGTCGGCCGGTCCCCCACTTTGGATGGATTGCAGTGTTTTCTGATTTTACCACGAGCGCCACCAGCAGGGTAACACTTTTGTTTTTTAGTGATATGTCTCAACAACTATTGGATGGATAGGATTGCCATGAAATTTCCATCCATGGTGCCCAGAGGACAATTCCTAATAACTTTGGTGAACCCCTGACTTTTCCTGTAGCGCCACCATGAGGCTGACATTTGTGGTTTTCAGTGAAATGTCTCGACAAATGGATTGCTCTGAAATTTCAACCAGGATGAATTGAATCAGGATTGATGTGCAAACACACCAAATGCACCTTTTTGTAATTTTGAAATGGTGGATGTCATCACAGATGGACTTCAGGTAGCGCTGCTTGGGGAGACGAGACAACAGAGTCTTCACGCTGCTGTTGAACTGCTCTTCACTGTCAAACTGGAAAGAGAGAAAAAGTAGGGGTTAAAGCAACACAATGAGAAAGAGTGAAAGTAAGGTGACAAAATGTTGCAGGCAAGACAGATATGCTCACTGACATCAAACAAAGCCTGGTACAGATTAGTTTTACTGTCAGAAATTGCAAAGACTGTCCAACACAACGCCTCACAGGGTGTCATTTTCTTCATGTTTGTTAACAGAAGAGTGGACGGCATTCTGGAGGAATAAATGGAGTTTTCCATCTGTGGCCTTGGAGTATATTTTTGCATGTCAAGTGTGGCAGTGAAGGTACAAAGCTACACTGGGTTTATAGAGTTCCTTGTGTGACTTGGGGTAATTTGCCATATTTAAAACAGGCCTTTCCTGCACGCCTGGCTATACCCACTGTGTATTGTCACGCGTTTTATATACTAAATGTGTTTTCTTTGACACATGTGCTGCGAGAGGCCGACTGTATAGGTGGCCCATTCATTTATGGAGTGGAGGCTTTCGCTTATATAACAGTGGTGTTAAAGAGCCTTTTTCAGCTTTCTTCATGTTTCTTAGCACGATATAATTAAAGTCTTTTTTTAAACCTCTGCTCTGAGGAACCAGGGTTTTTATGAGTGCAGCAGTGCTCAGGAGTTTGGAATGTGAATATTAACACCTCTCAAGTATGCGTTTTGTTAACTGTAGCATGTGTCTGTCCCATATGTGAGCGAAAGTTAGCCTCTTTAGCAGATCTCTCCCTGGCTGTAGAAAAAAAGGCAGGGGTGTTCCCTCGCTCCACTCCTCATCAGACAGGACTGTAAGGAAGGAGACGGGATCCCCTCTTCCTGTCTAGGATCTTGACCTCTATTGGCCGTTCTTTCCACTTCCCCCCTCCCTCCTGCCCTTCGTTCGGATGTAGCCTTTTATTAACTCCGCCAAAGGTCTTGATGAAACCAGTGTGGAACCAACCTCCAAAGACAGGAAGTTGATCAGTGTTTCCTTCTGCAGGTCCACCTGTGGGTTACACAAAAACACAATGGAGCCTTATCTCACGTTGCAACGATTCCACAAACGCACAGAACACAACACAATACACGCTTTGATAGGAAGTGGCCACATGTGCTGCCAAATATTGTGTTCATAATCGAGCTAAAAATATGAACCGTTGCACCCGTGCTGCCCAATAGGTTGTGTAATTCTTTCAAAACAAGATAATCCGGTCCACTCCAACATCAGTAAATTACTTATAATTCCACTTTCACAATGCTCTCGCCAGGCCTGAAAGCACTCCATGTCCCTTTTACAGGAAGGGGCTAATGGCCTCCTGGGTTTATCATTGGAAAATTGGTACTGGTGTGTTCCATTCTGACTGATGGACAAGCAGGCTGCTGACATGCAACAACGAAGACTTCTAGGCCTGTGCAACTGTTTACCAGACTCAAGGTGATTTCAATAGCTTGTTTTTACTGTTGCGTCGCTGATGCGATCCAGACCCCAACGGGGATGACAAATGTATTTGGAAAATGCGGCGACATGGTAAATAAGACAAGCAGGGATGATTTACTTTAAGAATATCTGGCCATAAATCTACAACGCAACCACAAATAAACTCAATATGGCAGCCATTTACATCCCCTGAAATGACTTCTGTTTAGTGTTCATTGTTCTGTAGCGACTGGAATGGATTCACAGCCATCTTACCTCCAGCAGGGGATTTTAGCACAGGGCAGATCACTATAAAAGGGCTGCTCTCAGTGATGTTTGCTATCAAAAGCGCTTTCCTCGCTCTGTGATTTCACACATGAACTCAAGAGATAAGGCGGGAGAGCAGAAAAGGGGAGCTGGGATTGGGAGGGATAAACAAACAAAATGACTTACCGCCAGGACCTCGATGTCATTGCTCTTGTTCTGCAAATTGCTACTGAGATTCTGTAATCTGGTTTGGATCTGAAAGAGAGAGTTAGAGAGAAACAAATTAAGAAAGAAAGAAATGGAAAAGGGTGGAAGAAAATAATTCCCCAAAATAGTTCCCCTTGATTAAAATGAACCAGCTGGAAAAAAAATCATCTTGACATGCAGTCATTTTAAAAGCAAACAAGCCTGGCCTGCAGTTACAGTGTTTAAGACAAGAAGAAGACGTGAGAGAGAGCTGGTGTGGGTCACTGTAAGTGGAGACCTGGCGACCAGAACTCCTCACAAGGTGTTTTCATGGGTATGACCGTACTCGAATGAATGGGCAAACATGGTTTGCTTTAGAACTGCGGGATGCCCCTATCATGATCCAAGTCCTGGAATATTAATCATCTGCAAATATTTAGTTAAGCTTAAATTCAATTTTCAATCACCAGCTGCACTGTAGAGGGCCATTTCACCAGCAAAAATGATTTAAACAGAGAAAGCAACCTTTTTTTAACCCAATGTCTATTTGTCTTGCGGTGCTCACTGTCAATTAAGATACTTTTTGCCCACTTGTGGTGCTGTAGAGAGACGTTTAGATGAAAGGATGGACAGTATAAATGATAATAGGACAAAAGGGTGTGTGAGAGTGAGAAAGTGAAAGCTTAAGTAGTTTGATTCCATTTCTCTCATTCATAACAGAAGGCACGAGGTTCCATCTGTGTGTGTGTGTGTGTGTGTGTGTGTGTGTGTGTGTGTATCACTAACATGAATCTCATAGCGACGTCTAGCACTGGCAGAAACTTTTTCGGGGCTGATGATGCTCACATTCATGTTCACGGTGCTGCTGCTCCCATGTTGCTCTGAAGAACCTGGAGACAGAAAAAGGAGAATTTCCACATTTTATCCTATTATACGTTTAATGACACCTTAATCTCACATTTACACATTCCAATGAGTTGCTTCACTGTTATTCTGTTTCATTAAAACAGTTTGTTGGCTACCTGTGTGCATGCCAGAAGCGGTGTGAAATTTAAGACTTAACACTTTTACTGCACTAATTTTAAATCATTCTGGGTAACAAATCAGTTAAATGCCAAAAGTGAAAATGAAGTGAAACACTAGGATCCATCATACGCTGCAGATCCCACATTAAATCACAATATTCTGATTCATATTTTTAACACTTTTATTGCATGCAGAGTTTTGGTGGAGTCAAAGCACAACTATATGTTAACAGAGGTGTGACTGTTTCATGAGACTTTAAGGTTATAAATGTACAGTTTAAACTGTATATAGATGCTGACTGTAAAGAGTAAGCGGTAACCAGACTGGACTGAACACAGTACCTGTGGTGTTGAGCAGTGAACCTTTAGGGTTCTGAAGAGACATGCTTTCAGAGATTTCTCTGCAGGGGCACAAGGACAACATTATATAAGAACAACCCTCTTACATCATTCAGACATCTGAGCAGCGCACTAAACCAAAATTTCTTTACCTGATGTATCTTTCCTCAAAGTATTTGTTCCGACATTTCTGAATGATGTGGTCCACCAAGTCCAACTCAGCAATCCGCTTCTCAGACTGTCTGTCCTTCTCAAAGGATTTGACCTGAAGACGGAAAATGACTTTAACATGTGCTGCTGTATACAACCTTTCCACAATTCCCTCTATCAGAACAGTTTGGAAAGCACCATGATCAGCAATGCCACTCGCAGAAAAGCTGTTTTCTTAAGTACACAAATTAGACTTCAGTTGTCAATGGATTTGTAGATAAGATTGGCTGGTTTACCTTCACATAGTTTCCCTCCTTGTCAGAGACCAGGGCCATGCAGTTGATGCCGGCTAGCCTGCAGTGCTCCAACAACGTCTCCTGAGACTAAACACGCGAAATTACAAAAAAGCTGAATTACTCACACACACACATACAATGTGAGTGGTGTTTTAATGATGCAACTCAGCTGGACTAGGCTTGCATTAAAATAAATCCTTGACTGTATCTAAGAATATTCATTTTCTGCTAGATGTTTCACTGTTTCACTGTTGGGGTTAGAAGATGCTGAGTTTAGAGGGATGTGTTCAGTGAACCCAGCTCAGAACTGAATTTCTAAAAAATTGCAGACAGCTGGAAGCTTGCTGCCCTCATACAAGTTTCACAGAGCGTTTTCATCCATCAATTACTAAAACAATCAAAAGAGTCAAGTTTGACAACAACAGGAATCTTATAATTAAACCATCTTAGCTGCCCATTTCACACTGAGGCTGATGTGGTTGCTGCTGGAGAAAGGAAAGGGCATGGTTGAGATACAACTTGGCTAAAGCATTAAGGTTGGAAAATCTTTAAAAAACGAGAGCTCATTCTAGGATAACGCCGGACTCATGGTCTCAAAAATTCTTCTAAAGCCGCAGTCAGTCAGTTTAAGTAGAGTTTTGCTTGGAGCAAGAAGAGTGCACTCTGAGCCGGGACTCACAACCAAAACCAACGTGTATTCAGGTAATGCATTCAACCCTGACAGTGCGTATGTGTGTATATGTTTGTGTCAGCCCAATTTACTCTCACCGACCGAGTTTCATCTGGCTGCTCTGCTAGACGAGCAAACGGTGGCGCAGAACAAACACTTCTGTGTGTGTGCGTATGTGTCACTTCACCTCGTCATCATATGAGCATTCAAACTTCCTCTTTTCTTACAACTTTCTCATTGACAGAACAAATTAAGTCAAAGGTAAGCCATTGCTTGGAGGCCGGTTGGCAGCTCTGGGCCATATGCCTAAGCTGACCGCATGTGGAAGGGGTTTGCCATATTTGGCTACTAAAAGCTAAAAGAGTGGAACCGTCTCCTGAGGATGAATTAAAGCTGCAGATTCGGCCCGTTAAGAGGCCAGCATGTGAAAGGTGTTAACAAAAGTCTGGCGAGGGGGGGTGATGGGTGAGGAGGTCCGAACAAGGTGTTCTCACCATCTCGCCACTGGTCAAGGCGCCGCCTGCATACATAATCAACAAATCCACACACAAACACTGTTGACGATTTGGACATAGTGCCGCTTGTTTTCAGCCAAACCCAACCTTTCCTAATTGCTTCTAAGAACTCAGGAGAAATGAAGGTGGCCAATCACTTATGTCCTGTGCCAGTACAAAAGACAATGAAGACCATTAGAGCAAACACTCATCCACCGCAGAAGTGGAAAGTTAAAACAACAATAAAGAGTAAAGGAGGAAAAAACAGGAGGAGTATTTAAATGTGGGCACAGCGATGTGCCAGGGAGGGCGTTTACACCAACACACAAACACAAGGCTGAGATCAGTTTGTCACATAAACATGAAGAATGTGACAGAGGCATGGCACCAGGAGTTTTGGACCAGAAGATAAACAACTTCACTTTGAAGGGACTGATCTCAGCTTGGCTGTCCTCCAATCCCACTACGAGTTTCCCTAACAATAGCTTATCAAAAAATGTTATTGGAAGCTCGTCTGACAGATGACTGAGTCAGTTATTGCAGAAATGCCTCCATGTTGTATTGTCCCAATATGGCCAGTAAGCCTCTTTCAAACGCAACCACAAAGTGCAGCTAATTCTCTGGGATGTTTACTATTTCTGATGCTGTCACGATAAGTCTGTTGCTGACAGATGAGGGGTATTTCCCTCAGGAACGGAAGTCAGGTGTTGCCCTCTGTAGGAGGCATGAAGTTACTACAGGACAACAAGGACGAGGGGGTGGGGGCGCTCAGGAAATCACCCATTTAGGGATCTAAAATGTCAGAAATGTGGTTGAGTTTACACATACAACAAACTGAGGGCTCAGTTACATAATTATAAGTGTATGAACACAAAGTCAATGAAATGCTCCTGCTTGAACTACTACATGAACAGTGCTGCTCTACCAACGTCCTCTGTGCAGATTTCTTCCTTTCGCAGGTCCGGAAGCAACAGTAAGGGAGTGACTTACAGAGACGTGGACTCTGCTTCCTTTAGCTAAGATATAATTAGGCTCGGGCCTTAATGGCTCTGTCTTGACTAGGTTTTAAGTAGTTGTTATGGATTTTTACTGCATTATTGCTTATACACATGTCGATTGTCTATACTTTTTGATATTTTCAGCTATTCTTTCTCCACCACAAATGCAGCACCATCTTTTGGACAAAAATATATTAATTTTCTTGAAAATATATTAAAAACATGAGAAGCTTACAAGCCTTTATAGCATATCTGATTCTCATGATGAACTTCATATACACTACCAGTCAAAAGTTTGGGGTCACTGAGAAAATTGCATGTTTTCCATGAAAACTCACACTTTTATTCATCAAATGAGTTGCAAAATGAATAGAAAATATAGCTAAGACATTGACAAGGTTAGAAATAATGATTGTTACTTGAAATAATAAGTTGCAGCAATTACAGCCTTGCAGACCTTTGGCATTATAGCTGTCAATTTTTTGAGGTAATCTGATGAAATTTCGCCCTATGCTTCCTGAAGCACCTCCTACAAGTTGGATTGGCTTGATAGGCACTTCTTACATACTATACGATCAAGCTGCTCCCACAACAGCTCAACAGGGTGGAGATCTCAGATATGACTTTTTCTTTGCTACTCTGCCTAGAAGACCAGCATCCTGGAGTCGCCTCTTCACTGTTGACATTGAGACTGGTGTTTTGCGGGTACCATTTAATGAANGTCGGTTTCTCAAACTACAGACTCTGATGTACTTGTCCTCTTGCTCAGTTGTGCACCGGGGCCTCCCACTTCTCTTTCTATTCAGGTTAGAGCCAGTTTGCACTGCTCTGTGAAGGGAGTAGTACACACCTTTGTAAGAGATCTTCAGTTTCTTGGCAATTTCTCGCATAGAATAGTCTTCATTTCTCAGAACAAGAATAGACTGACGAGTTTCAAGTCCTTTTTTTCTGGCCATTTTTTGAGACTATAATCAAACCCACAAATGCTGATGCTCCAGATATTCAACTAGCCTGAAGAAGGCCAATTTTACTGCTTCCTTAATCAGCACAACAGTTTTCAGCTGTGCTAACATAATTGCAAAAGGGTTTTCTAATGATTAATTAGCCTTTTAACACGACAAACTTGGATTAGCTAACACAATGTGACATTGGAACACAGTAGTGATGGTTGCTGAAAATGGGCCTGTGTACACATACGTAGATATTCCATCAAAAATGAGTCGTTTCCAACTATAATAGTCATTTACCCATTAACAATGTCTAGACTGTATTTCTGATCAATTTAATGTTATTTTATTTGAAAAAAATAAGTGCTTTTCTTTCAAAAATAAGGAAATTTCTATGTGACCCCAAACTTTTGAGCTGTAGTGTACATAAGAAACAATGTCATGAAAGTCATTTATAAGTGCAGGCAAAGTGTATGTTCTGAAGATATTTCACTGACACAACTTAAAGGTACCATGTTTTCAGAGTTTTCAACCACTGAAAGCACTATGGTGCAATGTTTTTATGTGCATGCGCTTGCACACACGGTTGACGGGTCACACGTTTCCGCCTATGGTTTCACACTATTCCACTGATCTACAGGTGACGGTAATGCGCCAAGAAGTGCATCAATGTACCAGCAAAGGCAGGGAAGTAGAAGACTGCTAGAATGCAAACACTGATGCAGATTTCATGTTCTAAAAACCGGCTCTAAAAATGCTGCATGAGGAAAGAAATGCATTCAACATTTTTGAAAACCTCCAGGATACACACAATGCATTTTGGTTAATAACACAGACTGTAAACATAACTTTGTTTACAAGAAAACTCCACAGAGCACTTTTAAATCAAAACCGGCTTGATTTGAGTTTCCACCCTGAAACCATACAATTTATGCAGGACTATCAGGCAGGCCGCTAACCTGTGAGACATCATAGGCGATGTCTGCAGAGATGCCGGTGCTCCACAGCTTCTGGACAACACTGATGGCTCTGGACATTGAAGAATGACCCACTGGGACCACCAGCGCATCGCAAGAGCTCACTGACGGCTGATGTAGAGGAAAAAACAGAGAAAACTTACAAATACTGAAAGATGCAGTGAACTGTAGTAACTCGTTTGTAATAAATGAGTCGATGCTCCTCTCTGTCTTCAGACCTACACTCTGGGTACATCATTTCTCATTCTGAATCTGCAATATAGAAAATGATGCACCTCCAAAAATAACTCCACGGCGTCAAGAGTCACAGTGATCATAGTTATTAACATGTTTCTAAAAGTGGCTGTGTGGCGGCCGCCTGCTATAATAAGGCATCATTAAATATGTAGCTCTGTCTGCTGCTCCTTCATTACAATAATTAGGAATGTCAGATCCGAGTGTGTGTGTGTGTGTGTGTGTGTGTGTGTGTGTGTGTGTTTGTGTGTCTGTCTGTCTCTCTCACTGGCTCCTCCATGTTGGCCATAGCAGCACAGACTTTGTCCAGGGCCACACTGGCCCCCACTGCAGAGGGCACCGGCACTGTGGAAGCTGGCCCTCGACACTCCAGGATCTAGCAGCACAGAGAGGAAAGCATAAAGATACCACGTAGACCGCATCACCAACACTGCATCATATCGAATTAATGAAATACAGACAGAAGAGCTACATTTGAGATGGGCAAAAATATATAAATTAATAAATACATTTAAAAAATATGCGTTACACATGCCTGCATATGTGGAATGACAACTTTGGGCCACATTTCTAAAATAATAGCTGCAGATGTTTGTCATGTGAATGAATGGCAGTAAAACCTACCAAATGGTCGTAGCGTCCTCCAGCGGCCACTATATCCGGTACCGTTCGCTTGCGTTTCCTGATGAAAGCCACAAACTGGAAGATGACCCCAGAGTGATGCTGCACCTTGTAAACTAAGCCTAAGTTAACCACCACCTATAGAGAGGATACATCTGCGTTAAAAGGGGGAGAAAACATACGCAGTGGCTCTTCTTTTAACATTCATTTACCCAGAATCCAAATCACCTGCAGTTTAACTCCTAGTCTACGCAGCAGCAATGTGAGCTCCTCAAGGTCCTTGAGGCCCTGCTTGGCCAACTGGGTGACGGCGGTCTTCTGTTTGGTGAGTGATGTCAGCAGTGGCGCCAGGTCCTGCAGATTCCCCTTCTGTTCTATGTACTTGTACAGCATCTGCAACTGGAACGCAACAGAGGAGGGAGCTCAATGTTTACGAGCGAGAAGAAGTTCGCTGCTGCAGGGCTGATTATTTTTACAGAAGGTTTGTGCAACCGGCGGACACTTACACTGTTGGTTGACAATGAAAAGTTGCAGAACTTTGCCTCCACCTCACGTTTGGTTAGCTTTTCACTCTGGAGCAAATACAGAAAAAAAGGGCCATAGAAATGTTACCATTGCTATGTACATTATGTTCATTCCAGCATGTCAGCAACAGACACGCGATGTGGATAACATCTGTGATGCACGTGTGACCTGCACTGACCATAGCGTCACACAGTATGTTGGAGGCCTGGCTCAGTTTGTCCTCAGGGACTCCGCTGTGGAGCAGGATGGCCTTCAACAAGCTGGTGTGGTTCAGGTAAATGTTATAGTTCCTTTCCTGCAGTCGCAAAACACACGCAAACACACCTTTAACCCTCTCGGCTGCAATTACAGTCAAAAGCAAGAGCAATACTGTACAATGAGCGCCTCAGTGAATAATGACTGTTGTGTCCGGCTGCCCTCTCATTCTGTCTGACTCACATATTCTTAAAAGCTTTCACACAGAGAGCTGGGTGGTGGAGAGGATCAGAAACAGGATCTATGAGGGATGAACCAGAGGCCAGACCCTGGGTTGACTGGGTTCATGAAACATGCAAGGAGAGCTGCGACTGGAGACTGACGCAGCACTGGGATGTGTGGACAGGAAATGGATTGTACTGGGAGGCAGGGGAGGAAGTGGAGAGAGCTGCGCATAACAGATTTACTATTTCAATAATAAATCCAGTGTAAATCTGTCAGGCTTACGCACACTTTGGTATGTTAGGAATGCGAGTGGGAAACAAAAAGGGAAAAAACAACAACAGGACAGGTTGCGATGATGGCATCCGTAGGAAAGTAAAGAACAATGATGCATCAACAAACTGCTCTGTGTGAGGGCAAATCAAGAGGAGGCAGGGCAGCACAAACTGTCGGCACACTGGATCATTTAAAGTACAGGCAGTTCGTGTGTATGACCTGAAGTACAGGGAATTCCTGGACTATTTCAGAGATGGTGTAAATGGCCTCGGCGTCAGGGAGCAGGCTGTTAGTGACGGGCGTGATGATGTCGAAGGCGCACTCCAGAAGCTCCCTTGGGTGCGCGCGATCCAGCTTCCTGGGGCGGAACACACGTTCAATGCTGTACCTTGAGAAAGATGAAGTGAAACACAGAGACACTTTGACAATACAGGCAGGAAGGCTCACTTGTGTTTATTCTCAACATGAATGCCAGTTTCATGTCAACTCAAGGGCGCCAGACCTACTGGTGATATGGCTTGTAGAATGAGCAAAACTGTTTGACTTGGTGGGGATCTGACTTAATTTTACAATGATGCTTCATTGTATTTTTGTTAGATAACATTGAGCATATCACCTGCATCACAAAAACATCACCACATTCCTAACTGTAACCACAAAATGTAAAAGATCCTTTAAGTAAAAAGAAAAAAAGAAACAAAGAGAAGCAAATAAAAAACGATTTATAAGTTAGAGATTAATTACTAACATATAAATTAACTTGTTTGCTTCTAGCTTGTGAGACCATTTTAAAAAGCTAACAAATGATCATTATTCTTATTATAACAAAAGATTATTGGTATAAAAATAAGTCATTTACCTCTTCAGATGTGTTATGTTATTGCGAGCCACGAATCTTGCAAACGCCATCTAAAGTAAACAGAGAGTTGAGACGTTGGGTGCACTTGTATAATGACAGTGAAGTCAGCGCATACCAGGCTGTAATCAATCACAGTGTGGAAACAACCATTTAGTCCTCAGGGTTTCCTGAGGTAGCAGGATCTTAAGGCGGCTGCTGATTGCAGCCTCACACTATGTGTGTGTTTGCGTGTGCTGATGCAAATAGTTGTGTAATTAGTGTTGGTGTGCAAGCGCGGACATGCGCGTTTGCGTCTGTGTGTGTGTGTGTATTCTGTGTGTGCGTGTGTTGGGCTCACGCGAAGGTCGTAGGGCAGCGTAACCAGCATTCCGCTGTGGTCCATGAAGCAGGCCAGCTCAGTGCCATCGTACAACTTCCTGTTTCTGGGGAGAAGCAGCGGTGTTTGGAGACGCACCGCACCTGAAAACAAACCTCATGTATTACTGCAACATCTGCATAAGATAATATAACCTTCACCCTAAAAGAGCTGATGCATGTGAGCAGATACACACTGAGTATAAACAAATAACTACAGCTGGACATCATCAGCACTGTGCACCAAAATAACACTAGCACCTGCACAGAATCGGCACTGCCCAACAGTGCACTTATTGTTCAGCCGCCACTCACTGGAGCAGATGTTGGGGTCCCTAAAACGGGCTTACAGCGGGTCAGGAGTCCAAGTGGTTTGCAGAAGAGAGTCAACAAAGGCTCACGTTCACACGCACATTCACACACAAAACAAGGGTAGTGTACTCACCGTGCTTCTTGAAGATCCTGGTGATTGTTTCATGCACATACTGCTGCAATTTGGCACTGTTGAAGCTGAAGCTGCCCTGGAGGGAGACCAAACAAACAGCCTCTGTTAGGGATCAGGAGACATCGATAAAGCACTAACAGGCCTTCTGCTGGTCGGTTATACAGACCAGATGAGTGAAGTGGCACGGAGGGGTTGATGCAGCCATTCATATGTCTGCAGTGACATCTTCAGGTGGAGAGGGGAACAACTTTTTACCATGGCTTTACACTTTTTCACCACATAAGAATAAAGAGAATAAATGAGCAAAAGCATCCTTATGTTTCTGAGGACAACTATTAATTAAAACAATTCGCTACATTTTCAAGTGTCAGACACATGACCTGTCTAATAGTTTTTCTAAAAGGAAAATAAGCTCTTGGCTTAGTTTTGTAATAATCAATGCTGCACATGCATTATTTAAATAAATGTAAACAATCGTACCAGACCTATGAGTCCAACACAGAACAGCCACATGTAATAAAAATAAAAAAGCAAGGTCGACTGAAGCTGTAGCTACCTTGTGTAGGTCAATGTCGTAGGTGTAATCCATGACCGGAGACGTGTTCTGGGCGAACAGCTGGCCCACCATGGTGCGGTAGGCCTTGCCGTTGATGTTGGCCATGGTGTGCTGCAGCACCTCGTGCAGCTCTGACTCCTCCAACTGTGGCGGTGGCAGCAGTTCGCTCTTCAGCAGCTCCTGGGCCGTGGGCCGCAGGGCCGGGTCGTGGTTCAACAGCCACTCTATCACTTTCCTCTGAAAGATACAAAGAGGAGACACGGAGAGATGTTGAACTCTTAGACTGGGAATTTAGAGCAAAAAGGAGATTCATATCAAATGCTACAGCGTCCTCACCTGTGTTCCTTGCTCATACGCGGTAAAGTCCTCAGGGAACATGATGGGCTCCTGCAGCGTGAAAAGAGATGAGGTAAGTAACGAGCCAGTTTCAAAGCCCCACGCAGCCCAAATTACCCACATGGATTACTCCCAGTCCTGAATATGGACGTACCCCACGTAGCTGGCTCAGCACAGTGATGCGCTCGGCTCCCGTGGTCATGGGCCGGTAGGACATCTCGAACAGGATGATGCCCAGGCTGAACAGGTCAACTTTCTGAGGAAAGGAATAAATGGATGACATCAGACACTCAAAACCTCCATGGTGGAACTCTTGTACTACAGGAGTGCAACAAACCTGGAGTTTGTAATGACTAACAAGGACAAGCAAAAGTCACATGGGGGCAACTGCACAAGCTTAAACTAATATATATATATATATATGTATGTATATGTATATATATGTATGTATATGTATATGTATATGTATATGTATATATATATATATATATATATATATTAATTAATATCTGAAATCTCACTTGGTTGTAGGTGGCTTTGGTGTTTCCTTGAACCTCCGGACTGACGTAGAGGGCAGTACCAACCATGCCTGTCATGTTACCTGCAGAATAGTGACGCAAAAGCAACGCAAAGTGTCAGGGAAGAACATGCACATCAGACCAAACTGAGTTACACAGGGTGAATGTTTTCAAACTCTCTGCACCTGTTGGGTCTGGTTTGGGCATCACTGCTGAGCCGCTCTCCTCCACTTCAAATTTACCTGCAGCCTGAGAGAGATAAACAGCATCTCAACATCTTCATCACTGGAGTTATACATTTTATATAGATGCAAAAGCTACAGTCCTTCACATTAAATCCAGAGTGCAGTCTGTCAGCAGGGTGAAGCTGATAACTACATACCACATTAGCGGGATGGTCTGTAGCCAGGCCAAAGTCTCCAATCTTCACACTGTCCTGCGAGTCAAGGAAGATGTTGACAGGCTTCAGGTCCCTGTGAATCATGCCCTAAAAGAGAGGAGGATGGATGAAGAGATCTGCTCAATCATGGGTAAATGAAAACATGGCTTCCTTCTTGTTACCATTTATGTTATTGCGATTTCCATACAAAAAGCCATAGATATTAAAGTATGAAATAAACATGGCTAAAATTGGATCCTTGCTGTTATGGGACACTTCTGTGCGAATATGCTTATTAACTGTAAAGGAGGGTGGAAACTAAAACACATAAACACACACAGATAAACACCTGCTGGTGGATGTAAGCAAGGCCATCCAGTATTTCCCTGAAGAGTCTCCATAACCGATTCTGGTCCTGGTGCAGGCCGTGATCTATCGTGTCCCTTAAAGTGCTCTTTTCACAGTATTCCATCTGTCAGGAACGGAAAACATGCATTAGATGTAAGGCCTGTGTGAGACCTCTAGTGGTCGGAATGGAGCATGGAGGTGACGCTTACTTGTATGTACAGGTGATGTGCTATGATGAGAGGATGATCCGAGTCTGTGCTCTCCGTTGTGTCGATCGCCGGCCTTTTGCTCGGCTCAACCTGCGGGATGAAACACCATCTGTGTTAGTTGCACTGTGCCCGACACGCAAACAAGTGAATAAATAATGAAGTGTAAATATTCAGACCTGTGACATCTCGTCTGTGCTATCATCGCCATTGTCAAAGATGATGTCACTCCTTGAGTCACTATCTGACGGCCTAAAAGCAAAAAAATATATATATATATCAAGAGTTTGTGCAGGAGAAAGTCTCACTGGACTTACTGCCACTAAAAAACCACTTACAAAAAAGAGGCACCAAACACATCTTCTTCGTCGTCATCGTCGTCCTCTTCATCGCTTGACTCATGTCTGGTACATTTGGCGCTGGAGGATCTCTCGATGGAGGTGGACCACTCAACCGAGCTCGACAGCGCCGGAGGCGGTGCATTATCCTCCACGTTATCGGGGAGGCCCAGCTCGTTGAGGCGCTTCGGAGGCCCTTTGCACTGAGGAGGCTTGTCGGCGGTGCTCCAAGGCTCAGAGCTGTCAGTGCTGCTCAGCAGCCCTGAGGGCGTCTCATGCCGCTCGATCCACGCGTTATAGTAGCGGACGATGTTCTCATGGTTAAGGCGTGAGAGCAGCGTCACCTCGCCTTTGATCCGTCTGAACTGTTTGCTGGCTGGGTTGACCTGGATGCGCTTCACAGCATAGTAACAACCGTCAAGTTTATTCTGAACCTGGAGGTGCAAGAGAGGGAAAGTGGAAGAGACAAAGTGCATACAAAGAAATCACTGCCAGCATTCTTGCAAGTGTAATGTCATCACCCAAAAAAGCTAGTGTGTAAAAAAAAAAAAAGCCTACTTTAATTACAGCACCAAAGGCTCCCTTTCCAAGAAGCTGGAGTTCCTCAAACTCATTGAAGTAACGAGAAAGCTGCCTCTGCACACCGGAGCTGAAGGGAGCGTTGAGGATGTGGCTCTGTGGGATGACTGATGATGCAAAGTCGACGGCAAGATCTGAGGTAACAAAAAAAAGGTAATGAACTATTTTGTCTTGTTGGTGTTGAAATTTCTCATTTATCCATTTTTAAATTACATTAGAACAGTATGGCATCACAAATTGGGGGTGGGATCGGCTCCCTCTCCTTTACACTACATACTTCTTGACCAGAAAAATGGAAACACCTGTACAATATAATGTAATACAATACAATAACCCTGCAGGAAATAACAGTGCTAAAAAGTGTGTCAATTAATCAATTACTTGCTAAACAGAAAATTAGTCTGCAACAATTTTGATAACTGACTGATCTCTTACGTCATTTATTATTATTATTATTATTATTATTGTTTACAGCAAACTTGCTTCCACCTTCTCAAATGTGAGTATTTGCTGCGTGGAATTGAATATCTTTCTATTGTTTGGATAAAATAAGCAATTTGAAAACGTCCCCTTGCTTATTGTGAAGAACATTTTATAGAAAAACCAATAATTAAAATAATCATTAGTTGCATCCATGCATCAGTATTTTCATAGAAATCTCTAACTTAATTGTTTGGTTGTTGACTTTTAGGATACTTAGGTTGTACTTGGTGGTTTTGTTGTATTGAGTTTTCAAAGCTAATATTTTGTCCACCTCATTAAATATTGTATATGGATGTGTTTATCACCTTCTGGGCTGGCATCCTGGTACTGTGGCAGGTTTTTAGGCGAGGGAGGTTTGAGGAAGGAGTGGTCCAAAAGCTGCTGGGTTGTCCAGCGTTCAGCGTCATTCAGGCACACACACCTATAACAAAGACACATACAGTATAATAGATGGCTCGACTGTACAGTAATCCCTGGCAATGAGCTAGAACAATCTAGTCTGCAGTACTAATCCACATTGTGCTGGGGTGCTGCTGACAACACAAAGACATATCAAAAACACGGAAAAGGTCTGAATAGTCTGAATGAACCCACCAAGTTAGTTTGTTAGGTTTCAGTGTAAAAGGGATTTCAACCTATGTATAAAACAACTCAGTCCGAAAACCAGCCAGCAAAGTAAGCAGACAGACAGCCTATAAAACATCATAACCTAAAGGAACAAACCAATGTTTCTGCATGTTTTAGCCCATTTACAACAAATCACATATGCTTCACATTACCGACAATCATTTTCCAAGGCATAGTCCTCACAAGTGACATGAAACTTGCTTGAGTTTCAGGCATTATATCTTTCAGTGTGGAGCTGCAACGATTAGTCAATTCATTCATTGAAATTAGTCAATCCAAAGAAAATTAACTGGCAAGTATTTCAGTAACTGAGTAATCAGTAATCAATAAGTCATTTAGGTAAAATGCCAAACATGTGATAGTTCCAGGTTCTTAAATTTAAGAATTCACTGCTTTTCTCGGTCTTACATTATAACAAATTGACTGTTTTTAGACAGATGGTCGGACAAAATAAGACATTTGATGACGTCATGTTGGGCTTTAGAATATTATGATGAAATTTTCACTGTTTTCTGGTGTTTTGTAGATCAAATAATGAATCAATTATTTGAGAAAATAATTAGCAGATTAATCGATAATGAAAATAATCGTTAGCTGCAGCCCTATTTCAATTAGCATCTGCTTTTGTCATTAACATTACGTTGAGACTTTTTAAATAAATCTGCATGTACATTTGTATTACCACATAACGAAAACATGACTGACAACAATAAAAGCAGTAGGAATTTTCACACTGTAGTGAGATGAATGGAAATGTTTGCCAGGAAGAAAAACAAAACCCTGCAGTAAGCTTTGGAAATGCTCAGCACTAATGTAAACTATACAGTATATAATTTACAGTAAATGGGCTGAAATAGTCTTTTCAGAAGCTGGTATCCGTCCCTACATACTTGTGGAGGAAATCTTGGAATTCAGCAGGCAGGCTGTCTGGCACGGTCACTGGATACTCCTTCACCTCCTTCCCCTGACTCAGAGCCAGCAGCATCAGCCCCAAGTTCCACACGTCCCCTTTTTTGCCCGTTTTTGTTGGCATCGCTGTGTCCTCTGAGAAACGCACGTGGGCTTGCTCAAAAATGTCTTCTTTGCAGATATCAGCGAATCTCTTTGATAAGCTGTAATCGGTCAATCGAACGTTGCCCTCAGAGTCCAGCAGCACGCTGGAGGCCCCCAGCTGTTTGTGGACCACAGAGTTGGAGTGAAGGTAGTCGAGAGCCGCCAGCAGCTGGGCCGTGTAATGGCACAGTTTATCCAGAGGGACCGGGCCGTGGGCGGTCAGGCTTTGGTTCAAGTTGATGCCGGCCACATGTTCCACCAGCAGGTTAACCACAAGGCAGTCCTCCTTCTCAATGGAGTTCAGCGCCATGTAGTGCACCAAGTTTGGGTGATCCAGCCGCAGGAGGGAGTTGAACTCATTTTCTGCCCCATGGATCTACACAGGAATTCATGTGCAAGTAGTTATAATTTATGAATTTGTTTATTTAACCAGTAAATTCTGAATGATAATAACTGCTTCCTTCTCTACTTGCCTGCTTTTTGCAGTTCTCAATCCTTCCTTTCTCCTGGCTGGTGAAGAACTTGCCCATCTTCTTGTTCCAGTGCAGCGACCACTCGTAGATCACAGCAAAGTCTCCTGAGTTTGCCTCAAATCCGTAATAAATGTTACGGTGGAGCCTCTCGCTTACGCCTGTCAGAATCATGAACACAGACACAGATGCACAAACAGGTTACTAGAGTGGATTGAGCAACTTCTGCACCAGACTAGCTGCATCGCGTCAGACCGCTCTCACCTAAGCTTTTCCCTCTGTGGACGACAAGTTCTCCAAAAGTGCTGCTGTTGAAGTGAAGAAGCTCTTGCAAGCGATGGTTGTCTTCATTAACCGTGTCACGTCTGAGAAACCAGATACAACTCTGACAATTATTACAATATTTCTTTAACATGAGAAGCATTTTACTGCGCCTGTAAATGTTGGTTTGCTGTATACCTGTGGCGTGTGTTCGAGGTAGTCCGACGGCGGTTGCCGACCGCTTTCTTGGCTTCTGTCAGATCAGGAGGAGCTCCACCCGGGCTGGGAGGGCTCTTCCCTAACAGGGAGGAGTTAGCGGGCTGCTCCATACTCTCAAGTCGCTCCTATGAATAGAACACCACACAACGGGTAAATTACACCATTTATGTTTCTGTGAATTTTCTGCAGGCGATATAGTTTAAACTGTGCATGTTTCATTGCTTTTCTATGGAGATCAGTAGAAACAGTGCAGCACAGACACCTGTTTGGCTATCTCCTTCCTTCTCTTTTCCTCTCTTTTCTCCTCCTCTCTTCTTTGGATTTCAGCAATGATCTCTTTTTCCTACAAGGATGAAAAACACCTCAGTCAACATCCGGTTCAACAAGAGCTTCTGTCAGTTGTTGGGGGTTCAGTTATTTAAGGAAATACCAACAGGGTGCATAGTTTGGAGTACTTACAAACTATGAGTACTTGGCACTTTAGTACAGGTTAGGTAAATAAAAAAATCCATCCTCTATCATTTCCCAAACTCAGAGGTCTTTCAGCAAAAGCAATCCAGTTCAAACTCATGTTTAGCCAATAAGAGTATCTTATTCTGCATTTTTGTGTGTAGTCAGATCAGCTATATTAAAGTGTAGACTTTCTTGGCTATATATAAATCTATCATTTATTAATTAGCTGATGGCTTTTCTGCTTCTTGTTCACATTATTAGTGCTAATGATTTTGATTAAATGACACAGAAAATGTTAATACTCCCACCAGAGGAAATTAAATATTTGAGAATGGGCCGGACCAATCACGTAGAAATAACATCAACACGAAACCCCAGATGAAACGAATCCAGCGTGGATGACTTTTTCGTCTCACCATCTCCTCCTCCTGCTTGCGCCGCTGGTCCATCTTCTGCTGCTCCTCCTGGGCTCGTTTCTCCTGTTGCCTCCGCTGGTTCTTCAGCATCTCCTCGTGGAAGGAGCGCGAAGGAGGCTTGTTGTGCTCGCTGAGGAAGCCCTGGATGTGGTCTGCTAGCTCGTAAATCATCACCTAGGTGGACAGGTGGGTAGGTCAAAGGTAGTCTGTGTATATACTTGTATCTGTGTGTGTGTGTGTGTGTGTGTGTGTGTGTGTGTGTGAGTGAGTGTGACTGTGCATCCTCACCTCCCCACATCGTACTGCTGCCAGCTTGGTGAGTTCGCTCTGAAGGTTCTGGAGGTTTTCATTGGACAGACCTTTGACATTCTTCAGCTCCAGCTCCGGAGGCCTGTTGGTGCCCCACGAGACCACAAGTTACCATAATCACTGGTAAACATTGACAACTGCACACTGGATCTTTGTACTGACTGTGCCTGGATTACCATCAGGCTCGTGGGGCAGTTGCCCTGGAATGTTAAAAGTAACAGTTTTGCAAGTAGAGAAATATGCAGCATCTTTCTAACTTCTTTCCAATCATGTGGGCTCATGCAGATAAAATCTAATTTAACTGTTTAAGTAGATTAGAATATTGGAAAAATCTCAGTACTCATTTAGTTGTGAGAGCGCTTTTGGGTCTTGTCCTATTTCCTTTCCTGTATATAATGTGCTCATGCATGTTTTTCGTAAAATTGTTCTTATTCCTATTGGTCGGATTTTGGGTCCAAAATTTGTGAAACACTCACAAGTCAAATCTCCAACATTTTAAAAATGAAAAGCAGTTTTTATAACTTCGATTTCTAACTTGTACGATATGAGACACACTGTACGGGAAGGAACGGGTAATATGGAAATGTATGCTGATACATTTGGTCAGTACCAAAAGAGTTTAGGTTCAACACCCCACACTCTTAGACTCTGGACTGTCTGGAATAATTATGTAATTTTGTCTCTGGGTTTGCTGGTTATTATATTATGTTGGATTAGACATTATCATATTAGATAACACTTAACAGATTCCTCTGAAATCTGCCTTGTGTCACAACACAACTCTGTTTCACAAGCAAGAGGGAAAATTAGGCTCTAAGGCAGTGTTGAAACATGTGAGTGTGAAGCTATTTTGAGACGATAACTGCGAATGAATAAAAATAAATAAACTTGACAATACTGCTAACATCAGCTGCGCCATTTTACTGCTTTGGAGCTGCTGTTTTTTATCTTCTTTGTGGATATACTTAGAGGAAAAGAAAAGGGAAAAAAAACATAAGTAAACAAAACTAATGAAGAGTTGGAGAAACAACAAAACAAAAAGGTTACCAGAGGAATTTTTTTCAATAATAAATCTACATGAATATCCTGCAAGTTACAATCCCACATCCAGACAAATATCTCTTCTTATAGAGATGAGTGTCCACATAATTTGGTTCTGAGACATCTCATCTTATGAACAAAGAATTTGCCAAGAGTGATGTAAAAATTTACAATGAACTGAAGTTGTTTAGGGAGCATTAGAATTACATTTACACAACCTCAACATTTAGTTTCTCTGTGAGGAGTAGTTTTCCAAATCTTTCCAGAATTTCTCAGTATGTGGACAACTAATGAACAAGTGTACTATCAGTTTTACTAATTTTTACTCATTGCAGACTATGTCTCACTATGTCAGAGGTGGAAGAAGTACTCAGATCTTGTAGCTGAGTAAAAGTAGTTACACCACAGTGTAGAAATACTCTGTTACAAGTAAAAGTTCTGCATTCAAACTTTTAAGTAGTAAAAGTACAAAAGTATCAGCATCAAAATATACTTAAAGTACCAAAAGTAAAAGTATTCATAATGCAAAATGGCTCATTTCAGAATAATAAATATTATATTATTGAATTGTAATGATTGTTGCACTAACATGTACATCACTTTAATATTACAGCTGGTAAAGATGGAACTAATTTCAGCTACTTTATATACTTTATCTGCTGGGTAGCTTGTGAATTTGTCCCCCAGGGATCAATAAAGTTTTATCTTAATCTATAATATTACATCATAATTTATTTGTTGATGATATTTTGTATTATTAATCTGAACCTGTAAAGTAACTAGTAACCAGAGTTACCAAATAAATCTAGTGGAGTAAAAGGTACAATATTTGCCTCTGAAATGTAGTAGAAGTATGAAGGAGCAGAAAAGGGAAATACTCAAGTAAAGTACAAGTACCTCAAAATTGTACTTAAGTACAGTACTTGAGTAAATATACTTCGTTACTTTTCACCACAGCACTATGTGTGTGGAAACCTTGCAGTGCAGTGGCAATCATGGCCACAGTGAGTACATGGTAAAGATCAGGGGTCAGTACTCACACGTCTGGGTAGGTGGGTGGGCATTTGACCTGCAAGTCCACAGTCACGTAGCATTCCTCACCAGTGCTGAGCCCGTTGGGCCGCAGGCAGAGGTGCACCTCTGGGGGCCTTTTAACCTGAAAATACAGTCAATGAATCTTCATTGGTGGGGATGTTCACTTCGGCTTATTAACGTTACAGGTAACAGTAGTTGTGTGTCAACTTTTAGCCACCGTCAGCTAAAGGAAACGCTAACATCTCTAGCTACCTTCCACGGGTCCTTGTTCCGCAGATCCTGGAAATCATCTCCAAAGATAGACGCGAGAGCTTCTAGTTCATTTTCCTGCTGGACCGAGTGGTCGTCTGTCCCATCTGTCGGAGTGTGCTGACTGCTCATTCTTCTGCCTCAGCTACATGGCAGAGCCCCTGTGTCCTGTCACACTCACAGCCGTCAGACAGAAGGAGGAAGAGGGGTCTGCTCGGCACGCCGCTCCGCCTCCACACTCCCCGCCGCCCTCCGTTCTTTCTTCACTTTGTAAACTCTAAACTTTAGCAGATAAATATGAACACCTCGCTGCCATTAGCTTCTCAGTACGAGCTAACTTATCACACAGGTGACCAGGCGACCACAACAACTCTGCAAGTGGCGCGTGGCTGTGGCGAGCTGTGTCGCAGCTGAAACGTCATCACGTTGCGTTATCAAAAAGGGCCTCTAGAGGGCAGTACTTATCCTAAACTGGTGCTGAGAAAGGTATTTGTTTGTTGTAAGTATTTTTACTCAAGTACTGTACTTAAGTACAATTTTGAGGTACTTCACTTGAGTATTCTCATTTTCTGCTACATTATACTTCTACTCCACTACATTTCAGAGGCAAATACTGTACTTTTTACACTACATTTACTTGATAACTTTAGTTACTAGTTACTTTTCACACAGAGACTTTTAATACAAAATATAATTAACGACTAAATTATGATGTATTATAACAGGCTAAGATAAGATAAGACTTTATTGATCCCTTGGGGTAAATTTACTAGCTGCCCAGCAGTATATAAAGTAATTAAAATGTACACATGACTGCATCAATAATTGTAATCCAATAATATACATTATTATATATTTTACTGTTGTAGCTTGCCCGAGATCAAGCTGATTTTAAGTATTTTACATACTGAGTGTCATGTACAACAATGCATCAAGTTGATGTTTTGTATGAAATATCTTAATTTGTAAATTAACTATAGAGATAAATGTAGATAACCGAAGTGGACTAAAAAGGTACAATATTTCCATCCAGGCTGTGGTGGAGTAAAAGTATAAAGAGGCATCAAATGGAAATACTCAAGTAAAGTGCAAGTATGTCAAATGTGTACTTCAGTACAGTACTTAGTCACTTTCCACCACTGAAAACTTGATTTAAAGATAAGTTGGGCAGGAGTGTAGCAGAGTGGGTGGGTCAAAGGTCAAGATGGATAAAGATTAGTGCTACAATTGTAGAATAAATATTACATATACCGTTAAAGAAAAAAGTGTATTCTAGTGATGAAAATAGAAAAAGTTCTCGCCAGTATTCTGGTGCATAAATGAATAATCAGAGATGAAACAGTTGTGTACTTTAAGGTGATGTTGCAAGCACTAAACTTAAACACTACACACAACTTCCCTAAAGTTGGGGGACTCACAAGAGAAAGAATTTTAAAAAGGAATAGTCAAAACTGATGCAGTGGAGGCTGAGCTATCCTGACCTTCGGTATCCAAAAGCACTGGATCCCACACTTTCCACAGTGCAACCAATGGCAATTTTTTGTGACACCCTACCTATCTAGTGCCATGTCTTTTTAAACCCCACACCTCTAGTTTGTAATGTAGGCTCTCTGTTGTGAATTTATAGTTTCCAAGCACAAGCTGAGATAACTCATCAGAGACTGTTTCCTCAGACATGACAAAGCTCCTCTGGAGGCACAGAAGACATTAACAACAGTTAACAGTAATACTCCTCATGGCTAATAAACGGACCTTAGTTCCCCTATAATATTGTATGAAACATTTGTAATTTGCTTCAGAATTTCAGTGTCTCTCACTGTTGCTTGGTAGAAAAGCCTGATCATGAATCACACCTCCTTTATTTGTGTATCAAAACCATATTAATCCAATCTATGAGAGTCTTCTTTGGCATGCAAATAACTACGAGATGCTTCAGCTGCATCCAGCTCCTATCTGTGCACATAGAGAGGAAGCACAGCTATAAATAGGAGGCTCTGATATCTGGTGGGGCAGCGTGAAACAGAAGAATGCTCTCACATACCTCCAGCTATGATATAAACTCACATATTTCATACTGCTTTTTTTTTTTTTACATCTGAATCATTCTTCCTTACCTGAAGGCCTGTATCAATACATTTATTTTATCATTACAAATGCATGGATGGTATTCCCTGAGATTTGACCATATGTAATATGTTCTTTGGGAATGATGTTGTATCAACAGATAATCTGTCAAATGTTTGTATAATTCCTGCACAGATGACAGTATTACCTCATAAGGTGCAACGTACGTGGAGGAAATATATGGAAAAGTGGGTGGCACAAATATGGAACTCCTCTTTGCAAACTCACGGCTCGGGAGCCTCAGTGGCCAGTCATTAATGACTCTGCTGCTCACCATAACCCTACAAGGAGACGGCTGGGCCAATCAGCTCAGAGCTCTGAAACCGACAGGCCACTCAGACAGCCAGATGAGACACAGAGCCCGGCTGGCGTTAACATCAGCTGTTCCACACGTTGAGGAGGCTCAGCGCACATACCAGCAGCATGGTTCACAGACATATGCAATGTTTTCATCTCCTTAACAAGACACCAGTGACTAGGTCATCATAGTGGGACTTCTAGGTGGTTATGAGTGCAGTAAAAGCTCTTAAGAGATATGAGATATGTGTTCCTGCACATTAGAGGCACATTATGCATTAGAGTAAAAGAAAATACAGCATTCTAAAATACTGATTGCATGATATTCACACTGTATCTTGATGTGATTTCAGGGCTATAAAGAAATCATACTGCAACACACATGCAAGTATGCCCTGTTTTAAGGCATGAAGTTGTATATTTCAAGTTCATATAATGAACTTTCATCTTAGAAATGCAGATGGCTCTTTATGTTCCTTTCAGAATTAAATTATATTGATGTTAATGTTGTGCTCTTATATTAAATACTATAATGAATAAACCAAATGGAGACAGATGCCTGTATGATAAGACCCCCACACTTCCTTTTTTGTTGAGACCTATAATATCTCATTAACTATCACATTAACTTCTGAAGTTTTTATTCTTTACCAGCATTTCATTATAACTGTGTCAGTCAAGTGACTTCACTGTAGAGACATCCCATCCATGTATGTAAAACACACTTTCCTGTGCTGTGTTGATTTTTGCCGGCAGCTCTTATTTGGACTTGTGTTAACCCCTCAGCCCCGCCCCTGGTCCCTAGGCCCAGTCTGGGTCTTATTTAAGGGGCTCTTCTCACCCTCAGCCTTTGTCCCAGTGGAAGCATCCGTCTACCAGTGCACCTTGGTGAGTACATTTCACAGCTTGTTTCTCTGAACCACTGTGTATATCTGTGTGACTAGTTTCATTAAGTCCATTAGTTGTGGTTTGAGCTGATGATACTTAGATGAATGAATGAATGGATGATGTAACTTCAGCTAACTAATGGTTTTCACAAGTTGTAATGGCTAACTGAACTTGCTTAGTACAGCTAAAACTGTAACTGGTTATGCTAGACTGATTGCCATGGGATGTTCAAGTTAACACTGCCGTTATAAGATGTGATTTTTTGAGATAAAGACACTCCACGGTATGGAAAGCATAGACAGAACTATACATACAGTATCTCACACATATTATATGGGAGTATTACTTGGATCAGTGCACAAAAGCTGGGGAGAAGTTGACCAAATTCACCTAAGCTCCAATGAATGAATTTAAGAGGCAGCTGGGGCACAGAGCCATGTAGTAAAACAAAAGTGTCACCGTGTGGCGACAGATGGGTGCTGGCTTGGCTCTCAGACAAGCTCTCTCAGACCTGAAATAGCAGGAGATCCATGTGTCGCTTGTTTCACTCCGTTAAGCACTGTGGGGGGGCTGAGCTTAAAATAGATCACAGGTCTCTCTGTTATGCCCCTTTTTGGTGCTACCTCAGCAGCTCTGAGATGTCCCAGGAACAATCATTGCTGTGGAGATATGGTATCAGTAGTTGTACAACAAGGTTAGCACCAAAATAGCATCCAATGGCATGTCTAATTAGCTCTCTATAGATAGCACCCATTGAGGTGGGTTGTATCAGGGTTTGAAAGTGATAATAACTTTAGAGCAGTTCTGAGCTGGTGTTGACAGGTCTTCCAAAGCACTCTGGATCACAGCGGATGCATATATTAATCATATGAGTGATTTATTGATTATGTCAGTGACTTCTCCAGATATAGCAGGTCTAGTCACTTCATCACATAATCAGCCACTCCAGCGATAGAGTGTCTGTGATCAATTATAACAGGCCCTCGTGTTATGTATTCTGTGATGGGCAGTTTAGACAGCTGCTCCTAACACCCAGCCTAAACCTTCTCTCCTTGTGCTTCTACCTCCACCCCTCAAATTTTAGACCATCCCAGTAAAGCCTAATCATGTGTGACGACGACGAGACTACCGCCCTTGTGTGCGACAACGGCTCTGGCTTGGTCAAGGCTGGATTTGCCGGAGATGACGCTCCCCGTGCTGTCTTCCCTTCCATTGTTGGAAGGCCCCGCCACCAGGTGGGCTTCAATCTGTCCCCTTTTTTACTAACCGCCAAATCTTATCCTGCATTATGATTAAAAAAAAAGTAACAGTAGCATCTTTCCATGTCTTATGTTCCTCTCGTGCTTCTTCCCTCAGGGTGTGATGGTGGGTATGGGTCAGAAGGACAGCTATGTAGGTGATGAGGCCCAGAGCAAGAGGGGTATCCTGACCCTCAAGTACCCCATCGAGCATGGCATCATCACCAACTGGGATGATATGGAGAAGGTGTGTGTTGACAGTGAGGCTCATTTACAACATCCGTAGCAGCTGGCCTTCCGCATCCTTGAGGATTCACAGCTTGGCTACCATCATAAAGGCTGCTTTATTTAGAAGACCCGGTTGTTGTTTACTCAGTCGAGAGTTGTTTCAGTCCTGACATCAGCTGTTCTTCTTCCTCTGTCAGATCTGGCACCACACCTTTTACAATGAGCTGCGTGTGGCCCCTGAGGAGCACCCCACCCTGCTCACTGAGGCTCCCCTGAACCCCAAAGCCAACAGGGAGAAGATGACCCAGGTACTTTATAGTCACTGATCTCTGCTCCATTTTCACATATTTGTTCTTGGGTCAAGACAAACCTTTCACATTCTGCTTGCTTTTTCTTGCAGATCATGTTTGAGACCTTCAACGTTCCTGCTATGTATGTGGCCATCCAGGCTGTCCTGTCCCTGTACGCCTCTGGTCGTACCACCGGTCAGTACACTGCAGAGTGTTTCCACATGTACCCAATTTACTCTGTGATCAGTTATGCAATGACCTGAAATGTGGTACTGCAAGGGAGAAAGTGTTGGACATTTACACTCTGAGGGTGTCTATCATCTGGATAGATTCCTGTCTCATTGTCAAGGGGAGGTGTTAATCTCTCTCCAGCAGGGTGTGTGCCATGTGAAGTCAGCAGCATTGTATAGTTTATGATGTGAGACATACTTGAAGAGGTTAGACTTAGCCGCCAATCCTCACCTTCACAGGCATGCATAGCTGACTAACTGTGGTCCCTTTCTGCTTGCCAAAGGTATCGTGCTGGACTCCGGTGATGGTGTGACCCACAACGTCCCCATCTATGAGGGTTACGCTCTGCCACACGCCATCATGCGTCTGGATCTGGCCGGTCGTGACCTGACTGACTACCTGATGAAGATCCTGACTGAGCGTGGCTACTCCTTTGTCACAACTGGTAGGTCCATGATCATTTGTTTATTGTGTATATGAGAGGTGTGCAAATGTTGTTTCTCAATACGTGAACTTTCTGCTCCTTAGCTGAGCGTGAGATTGTGCGTGACATCAAGGAGAAGCTGTGCTACGTGGCTCTTGACTTTGAGAATGAGATGGCCACCGCTGCCTCCTCCTCCTCCCTGGAAAAGAGCTACGAGCTGCCCGACGGTCAGGTCATCACCATTGGTAACGAGCGTTTCCGTTGCCCAGAGACCCTCTTCCAGCCTTCTTTCATTGGTGAGTAATTAGTTGCATTTGTTTTTTGATAGTTCTATGAAATGCAGTATTTTGCCTCAGACAAAACTCATCTTTGTTGCTTGTCTTCTACCAGGTATGGAGTCTGCTGGTATCCATGAGACTGCCTACAACAGCATCATGAAGTGTGACATTGACATCCGTAAGGACCTGTACGCCAACAATGTGCTGTCTGGTGGTACCACCATGTACCCTGGTATTGCTGACCGTATGCAGAAGGAGATTACAGCTCTGGCCCCAAGCACCATGAAGATTAAGGTGAGAGGACTGCAAAGGTTTTAATTCATCAAGTTCACTGAGCAGTGAATTAACACTGGACAAAACTTAACTGGTGTTTATTCCCTCCGCAGATCATCGCTCCACCTGAGAGGAAGTACTCCGTCTGGATCGGTGGCTCCATCCTGGCTTCCCTGTCCACCTTCCAGCAGATGTGGATCAGCAAGCAGGAGTACGATGAGGCCGGCCCCTCCATTGTCCACAGGAAATGCTTCTAAACACACAATCAACCTCCTTTTCGTCCATACATTTGTACGTTGTCGTCTCCTGTATATATATGTTTATGTTCTATTGTAATAAAGATAAGCCCTTGTGAGAGTATCTCCTGTACTTGTTTTTTGTGACTGGCAGAAAATGTGCAACATGAGCACGTAAATGCAGGGACCAGCTTCAAGAAGATTTATTAAATTATCTGGATAACTTTATGGAATAAAACACTGAACAAAGGTTGAAAGTAGAGATAAATGACAACAGTATAATTTTGGACCCATTTTGTTCATTGCCTTCAAACATGCAGTCTACAGTCCAGGAAGGAGCAGTCACATCAACATTAACATGTTGTGTATTTAACTTCAGATCATCATCATAAACCAGGCAATACTTTGAGCAGCTGCTAAACATTGACCAAGAAACTGTCTCAGCATTATTACTTTAATCTAATAGAAAGCTACTGTGCAGGGAAGTAGATGTTGGGACCTGAAGACACTCTGCTGCTTTGTCTTTGTCTTCCCCTGAAAGTAAAAAGTTCATTTCCACTAGTGGAGTTTTCTCTAATTGGATCGACTGCTTGTCCATTAAACCTTCCCATGATCTGTCATGCTCGCAGCAATGCAAATACACAAAATAATGAGAGGCACTTTCATTATGTATATGCTGTGACATTTGTGCATACACCACATCCTGTGTGGTCCTGGGTCAGTCCAATCCGTCTTTGCCTCACATACCTTTACACCCATACCTCATGATGATGAAGAGTTTGCTGAGACATGGGTGGTGATGCTTCCATCTAGTGGTCGAAGACAGAAGTGAACATTCACTTTTACTTGAGAAACTGAACAAATTGTCTTATAATACTTCTTCTCTAGGGGTTACATTTATTTGTTTTAAAGATAACTATGGATAAAGATAGAAAGGTTAAGTTGATACAGCCACGAAAACTATGGGCAGTGAGACCATTTTGCACACAAGATTACACTACATGGCTTTCTTAAATCTTAAATCTAGGAACTTTGTGATGGTAGTTACCAGTGTGTTTTAGGTTGAACTTATTGTGCAATACACAGCCTTGTTATCATTTACTGCTTCACAACATTTGATTTTGCTATCCATTCCAACATTATATTTCGTGGTCCTAGTATCTATGAGGATTGGCCCTGGTCTTCTTACATTTTTCAGTCCTCTCATTCTGTTTTAAATGATCTCATTAAACATACTGAATGTTGTTTTCATAAGCATTATCAAATGGAGCATAAAGAGGTGACACATCATGTGCCATAAGTGCACAAACAGATTGTGGAAATATTTCCCAGCTAATAATTAGAATCTAATTAAATATGGAGGTTTGTTTGTTACAATCATAGATTGTATGTTTATATATCGTATATTTATATACAGTCTATGGTTACAATGTATATAATGTGCAGTACAGTTTTGTGCATTTCCCATTTTATGGGTACGACTAGTTTGATTTACAGAGTCAACCGGTTGAAAAGAAGCGTCCAACAGAAACCGCCCCGCCCAGCGAGGCTGCCCTGGGTAATAAAACGCACGCCCTGGAGGATGTTATTCGAACCGTTTCCAGCCAATCACAGCGCAGAGCGTAGGGAGCGCCGTTGTTTGAATGCTCCGTGGAAACAGACAGCCTCGCAACCGATTTGACGAGCTAACCGCAGCACAATGCAGTTAGCTAGCTAACGAATTAAACCGGTGTCATTCCTACAGTTCGCCGTTTGAGGATAAGAGGTAAAACAGCAATTTTAAGTCGCGCGACACCGAGAAGCTATTCTGTTTTTTTTTCGTTTGAGTCTTGTTAATGAGCTAATGTGACTTGCTAACCTGGCTGGCTAACGTTAGCTAGCTAACTGCATTGCAACTGAAGCATGAAGCTAGCCATTAGATAGGCGCTCCATATTGTAAAGTTAGTTAAGTCGTCAGCATCGCAGCGGGACTGAGTAACTTTGTAGCTAGCGTTAGTTGAGGTTACAGTTTGTAGACGGCTGTGGAGACCAAGCGCCCTGTGAGCATTTAAGATCCACGTGAGGATGAGTTAGCAGAAGTGTTTGTGGAAAGTGTCAAAGTTAGAGAGGCTCAGGACTGGACTGTTATAACGGCGAATGTCAAGTTTGCTTTGGTCCTGACAGAAGAGAGTGAACGAGTTGTTGCAGAGTTCGCTTGAAAGTACAATAAAGGAGTGTAAAATGAAAGTCATGGAGAGAAATGTGATGCGTCTAGTGGCTGTGCAACACCTCCGCACAGCGTATGGGATAAAGACAAAGAACTGGAACAAAAACAAAGCAGCCAGCTGTAAGTCATCAGCCAGCAACTCGGTAAGTTTAAAGAAAACCAATTAACAATGTAACTTAACAGCACGATTTACTTGCGTTTCATTTGCAGTGACTGAAACTTTGGACTTCACAATCTGTTTATGGCAGACCAGGAATCAACAAGTCCACAGTATCAGCCTTGGACATGCTATTGTTTAGTCTATTGAATCAAATTAGCATATTACTGAGAGCATGCCCCCACTGATGAGACCCATTTGTTCACAGGCCGTTGTCACCCATGTCAGTCACTGCAGATGCTTTGTTTGGCTGTTTTCTGGATTATTCACACCATAAAGTTCTTTAACCAGCAATAGAAAGCAAAGTCTAACAAAACACAAAGGGGCGATGTTTTCTCATAAATCTTTATGGCACATTGTTGTGATGTTTAGGGATATTTTGGCTATAGAAATTTGTAATTCAGGCAGGGCAATTTAACATCTACAGATATGCTATATTGAATTTAATGGCAGTTAATTTTAAAATGAACTCTGAAGACCCTGTTTCTTCTTCTGTACTTTACTCTGAATTGGCTCACAGGAGTCACAAGGTCTGTTGCAAGAGGCTTTTGTGACTTTTCAAATGGTCACTGAACTTCTGCATTTGCAGGGAGGGAAAACAAATGCCACAAACTTGAGCTCAGACTATGTGAAGATTAAATCAAGAACTGAAATCAAGTGATTCGTCTACACTGAAAAACACTGGACCGATTCAGGTCTTTGAGGTTAAAAAGCAACATAAAATGGCTGTTGTAGCTCTCATCATTGTTGTCTTAAACGCTCTTAAAGGTTTGGCAGCCAGCCATCAAACTGACGGATCAAAAGTAGTAAACGTGTGCAGTGAACTTCCTGTCTTTCCACAGAGAACTCTTAAGCTTTTTAATCAATATGGTAAAATAAAAAGTGCATCCAGGATTTTGACATAGATGAATACTTGAGGGGTATGATGCTGCTGCAGGTTATTAGAGTGAATTAACAGCTGTTTGTTCTCATTATTTCGCCTTCCTGTTTAAAATCGGACATTGAGCAGAGTATTTTCTATTGTTTGATTCTTCCCCAGACAAAAGTTTTCGGGGTGTCCCTGGAGAGCTTACCGTACTATAATATGGAATGTGGGAGCGTGCCAAGGCAAGTAGACTTGCTTATTTACTTTTAACTGAGCTTACATTTGGCAAGTTATGTCTTGTCCCACCATGTACATTTTATACTAATGACATTTCACTGCCTTCTTAGCTTTCTTGTCGACGCATGTATGAAACTCCTGGCGCACGTCGACACAGAGGGCCTGTTCAGAAAATCCGGCTCCGTCATCCGTCTGAAAGCACTCAGGGTGAGTGATGGCTGAAGTTGACCTTGCATTCAATGAGGGTCCTTGACCCTGAGAAGGGTCTAACACAACGGAGCTG
>NTHP01000006.1:2682359-2693574 GCA_003416845.1 Oplegnathus fasciatus
TTCTGTCCAGGCAAAATTGGACGCGGGTGAGGAGTGCCTGTCCACTGCACTTCCCTGTGATGTGGCCGGTCTGGTGAAGCAGTTCTTCAGGGAGCTGCCAGAGCCTGTGCTACCCACAGAGCTGCAGGAGGCCTTCCTCAAGGCGCAGCAGCTCCCCACAGAGGAGGATAGGACCTCTGCCACCATGCTGCTGTCTTGTGTACTGCCCGACAGAAACCTAACCGTCCTACGTCACTTTTTTGACTTCCTCCACAATGTGTCTCTGAGGTGCCAGAATTATATTTAGTTACATTTAACATTCAGGATTATTGACAACCATCCATCTACCATTAAAGGTGTTTTTTACCTTTGTCTTCACATATTTTTTGCTTAATCGCAGGAGTGCAGAGAATAAGATGGACAGCAGTAACTTGTCTGTAATCTTGGCTCCCAACCTCCTTCACGTTGGAGATGGTGCAGAGAAGATGAACGCCAACACTGAGAAACGCCTCAAGCTACAGGCAGCCATAGTACACTGCTTCATAGAGAATGCCCACAACTTTGGTATGACCTGATGCATCTCACCTGCAGGCCATCTGTGTGTCTGTCTACACTGTAGCTTTTTAACACTAAATATTTGTCTGTGTCGCAGGTATGTTACCACAGTTTCTTCGTGAGAAAGTTCCAGCCATGATGGGCTGTGAGGCGGGGGTTCTGTCCCCTACTCGCGATGAACTTGAGGAGCTGGACTTAAACTCAGGGATGAAGAGGAGACACAGACGCAGCTTTGGAGGTAAGACTAAATCATCAGTTTTTTTTTTATTTGGTGAAAGCTGCAATATGCAAAGATTTAAATCAAGGCTTGAATTGGCCAGATAAATTCCAAACCATGCATTAAATATTTAGTAAACATATTCCAAGTAAAACAGAGCCCAGCGCAGCAGCTGTAAATGAACCATGTTATTGTGAAGCAGCTTTAGTCAGTAAATACTGTTTATATGGTTCGGTTTGTCTCATATTTCAGATATGGTCAATGGTGCTCTGAATAAGATAAAAACTAATAGAACACCCACAAATGCCACACAGTCAGACAGCCTTGGTAGGTACTGCGGTCAGATGAGATAATGTTGCTTGTCATATAGCATGGTGATACTGTAGTAATCCATCTATGCACATGAAACTACAAGCTTTCTGTCTGCTGGCACGCTTCAAATGAATTTGATTTGCTTTGATAATGAGTAATAAGTCATTTGAATAATATGAAATTGTGCCTTGTTTCAAATGTCTTTATTGGCTTTTGTGTTCTTTGCCTATCTGCTTGTCATTTGCACGGATCATCTTCCACAAATGAATGCTAATTCTTTTTAGTGCCTTGGCTCAGAATCATCTTTGCATTGTTTTTCAAATATAAAAGAGCAAATCTTACACATTCAAAGACATTCATTCTTTTTGTGATTTTTGCCAGTCTTTTCTTCTGCAACTCCTGTGATTGCAACGCCGTCCTCAAAGCGAAAACTTCCTTTGGAATCTGGTCACTCCTTTGGATTCTCAAACAAGAAACGTAGATCTGTCAAAAAGACCCTTGGGATCGAATTACTTCCTAATACTTTGTTCAGTGGGACTTCTACTCCTGGATCAGGTATTGATGATTGTTTGATCAAACAGGCATCAGCTATTCTGCTATCTCTACAGCTTGTGGCTAAGTTGACATGTTTTTTTCCCTTTATGTCTTCTAGCTTACAGTGCTTCAGGGGTCTTGGAGTCTTCCCAAAATGCCTTGTCATCAGCAGGGAAGTCTAGGAGGCAATCAGCCACCTCTGTGAGGAGGAAGAGCCGCCGACTTAGCAGTAGACATGCTGTCAACAGGTACACTTCTTCAACAGGTTCTTTGTCCTCCAGTTATCCTTCAAAATTCACAGTTATGTTATTGCTTAGGAAGATATAACAGAAGTGCTGCCACATAGAAATGACACTTACAGTATGGTACAGTAACGACATTCACTGAATAAAAAGAAGATAAAAGTCATACCATAAAATGCGAGAGATAAGAGTTTGTGGAATATTAACTTCAGAGCTACATTCTTAGCTTATCTCATGTTGATAATTGTTTTACTTTATATCCTTTTCAGAGTTGAATCTGGGCGGGCTGGCTGCTTTTCTCCTAAAGTCGGTAAAAAAGAGGCACCGCGCAAATCTCTGCGATTGCGTTTTAGCCTGGGGAAGAGCAGCAAAGACGCTGTAAGTGTGGTTGCCCGATAGGCTGTCCTCTTATCTGGTTCACAGATAAACAGTGAAAAAATGGTGTTAAGCAAGTGCATTCAGGCATTTGCTGCGATTAACTGTATTAAAATCAAGTAACATGTTTGCACATGGGGTGTTTTGTTGGGGTAAATTGTTGCACAGCAGCACTTTTTTATTGTGTGACTTTCTAAGTTTATTGTCCGTAGCTAACACATTTAAACTAATGCATGCGTGGTTTTAAAAAGAATCTGAATTGTTTGTTCAGCATCTTTTTATATTTGTAATATTACTAAATACACTGTGTTCATACTTGTATGGTACAAAGCCATAGGATATTTCCTTGCCCAATTTACAGTGATTTGAGCACTCAGGTGAAAGAATGTTATTATATACTATATAGTATATACATAAAATATATTGTAACCTGTATTGGGGTACATTTGGTGAGCTGTTAAAGGTTTAAGGTGCATAACTTTCTAATGCTTTATAGTTCTATGTATATTCTTGACATAATAAAAAGTTGTTGGCCAACAAATCCAATATCTTGTTTCTTCTGAGTGATTTTTGTCATCCTCTGAAGAACTAACCACATCAGTCACAGAATTAACATATTAATGGTGCATTTTGGGTAACATCTACGGGGTCCTTTTTAACAAAATAATACTCTAGAGCTTAATCCTCCTTTCTGAAGTTTCTTTCATCTTTCATTTCTCATTTCATGCTGGTGATAAAGGGGTCTGAGTCCATTGGCTGGCGACTTGCCACTCAGGAGAGCACCACCAGTTTTCGTTTCACCAAAGAGACAGAGTTCAGTCCATCAGCTCCGCCGAGAAAAGCTGAACCCAAAAGTGAGTACTAAATTAAGAAATCAAATAAACTGCTAATAAATGTAGTTACAAATGTAGTCTTTTGAGTTGTAATACCTGCTTATATCCCACGTTGTTTTACAGGCTCCAAGTACATCAGTAAGTCTGAAGACAACTTGCTGACCCCCCAATGTGACTCAAGTGCCTACCGGACCTCATGGAATGGGGAGACTCCCGTAGGAGCACAGGCTTTCAGCGGAGGATCTTTCACAGACACCCCCATGAGCATGTGCCTAAAGAGCAGCTACATGTCTGAGCCAGCCATTGTCATATCGAAGCCCCCGGCAGTGGTCAGCCTTCCCAAGAAGCTGTGTTGTGCTTCCAGTGCTGAGAGCCTGGAGAGTGAGAGCTCCATCAGTGAAGCGCAGGGCCGAGCCGGTCCCACCCTGCTGAAAATAAAGACTGCCTTCACAGAGTCGGGCAGCGACCTCCAGGCTGTCATGCAGGACCCCTGCGACTCTACGGGAACAAACGCAACAAAACCACCAGACAGCATCCCTCCACCAGAGACTCCTCCAGTCAAAGTTCTGCCTCTGGACACAGAGGCCTCCAGCTTCCCCACTCAGCAGAGCCGTCTAGCTAATGAACAGAACATCACCTTTGGTCAGATCGAGCTTGCTGCTTTATCACCATTGCATATCGACAGTGTCGTTTTTGAGCCTGGTGTTTACTGTAGTCCAGCAGTAAAGGCTGATAAAGGTTGTGCTGCTTCCATCAGTAGCCACAACAGCTCCATGGTGGGAGAGAGTGAAGGGGAGGCAGAGCAGGTGAACTGCAGCAGGTTGATTGATGCTCTGGACATCCAGAGTCCTGCTCTCTTCAAACTGGGTGTCTCCTCTGGGCTGCAGTCCACTCCATACAAGCTGGACCTCGAACTTGAAGATGAGTTCAGTACACCCCCTAAAATTGGTACTATAGTCAGTGCGGCACATGAAAAAAATGAATCTTCCCCAGAGGTTGTTTTTAAAGTCCCGAACCAGCAACCCCTCTCGCCGCGTAGCCTGGAGACTGAAAAGCGTCGGGTGGCAGACCACATTCAACACTTCAACAAGCTCACCCTTCATTCTCCCAGAGGCTCCTTGGCCAAACAAAGCAGATCGCCGCTCAAGTTCCAGCGCACCCCTGTGCGTCAGACTGTGCGCAGGATGAACTCTCTCCTGGGAGAGAGCAGGAGAGCCACCAGAAATGCAGAACTCGCCGTCAGCCAGAGCGGTCCAGTGGTAAAGGCAGTGAGCCTGGAGAGCGGCCTCTCCCCTCACCCACAGCTTCAGCCTTGCCCCATAAAGAAACCACCTCCAGTCCCACCCAAAAAGCCAAGCACCTTGGCCCGTAAACCCAAGGCCTGCGCTCTGGGCGACGTGACCAACAAGGTCCACCCAAAGACCAAAGTGGACTGTTCTGCCTCTAATCCACCAGGAGCTCAGAAGCCTCTTGTGCAGCAGGTAGTCGAGAAGGACATGAACCATTACAGAGGTTCACCTAGAAACCCTCTCAACCAAGCACGGCTGCTGTCTGCGACCAGGCCTGTAGATTTATAGTTGAAAATCTTTCCGTCTTATGTTTCCTCCTCACTATGCAGGTCTCTGTCTGGTAGGACTACATGTCATTAAACATCCCCTCTTATGATATCTGTATTTTCAGGGCTTTTAATTTATTTGTTGCTACTGTAGGTGCCGTTTGTGTTGTTAGGGCCTTAATGGGAGATGTTCATATGCCTTATGTTTGTTTTACTTTAGTAAAGCAACTTTACAAGTTAAATATCGACGCATATCGGCCTACAAGTGTATGTTGCGTAGTGTTTATAGACTGTAGTGTGCAGGCCAAATTATGTGAAATGTGATTGATGGTATGACTGGAAATGTTTGGATCAGGTCGCTTTTATTTATGCATTTTATATCTAATCCTTAGTTAGATTTTTTTTTTTTATAAAAAAAACTGTTTACTGAAGTTGAAGCAGTTTCTTTATTACAGAATATTTTCTTGTCATGAACAGAAAGAAGAAAAAAAAATGCACCTTTTTGTTTCTGGGAAAAAAAAAAGCCAAGCAGTATTGATCACATCATGTGTCTATTGCAGTCCATTAATTTCAAACAGCCAGTAAGATGCTTTGTCATGTGAACTGCTTCAGACAAATAAAATCAAACAGCACACATGTTTCTCTTCAGCTCAATTCTTCTGGCTTGGATGAATAATTAGCGCTTGTTAGAGCCACAAGGGGGAGTCGTACGACCACTGCTGAGACAGCATCAGACTGACATGTTCAGTGAAACATGCTGTAAAATAAGGCTCAGGGATTTATTCTGTCCAAAACCAGAAGTTGCAGTGAGTGTTTAGACTGGCCTGTTGCAGCTGTATCCAGATCAAATGTACTTCTTAACTAGTTGTTTGCAGCATTTCTTACAACAATGGAAAATATAGAATTTGCGTCTCTGGAGATTCCTTCATGAAATAAACTATTTTCTTCCTGCTCAGTGTAAAATCGAGTGTCTGAGCCCAGCAGTGGAAAATAAACTACTAAAAAGGCTGCATGGATCTGGCTCAGTGCACCACGACCACCAGCTGAAACCTTATGTTGACATGAAAGAAGTGAAGGGCCCAGGCACTTTTTGTTTCTTGTAAAGAATCTGAAGAGTAGACAGTGAGAGGGTGAAGGTCAAAATAATTCCTTGAGATTTATTCTCCACAGCCCATCGGGAGGCTCGCGTGCTTTTCGTGTGGAGTAGGATCGATTGGACGAAATGTTAAAATCCTGCAGCAGATTATTATTATTATTATTATTGTTGTTGTTAGCCTATTATTATCATCACTACAGTGTCGGTATCGCATTGTGTGTTTACATTGGCCGCTGCGTTATGATGCAGAAATATCGCAGACTGGTGCCGAGGCCATGTGTTCAGCAGATGAGTTCACGGTGCGATGTTAGGCCACCAAAGTTTCACCTCTCTGAAACAACATGGAATATATCAATATATCAGAAACCTGTACGGAAAATCCAGTAACTGACAATTCGCTTATATTATTAAGACACGGGCACGTTGAATATTCTGATCCTAAACCTACAACAGTGCTGGAGTTTTATTTTCCTTTAAATCCCTTTGGCTGGTGTTCATCCTACCGCAGCAGGACACTTTATTCTCTGTTTTAGAAAGTCATTTAGTTCATCAATTCGACACTCTAATGAACCAATAACCTTCTGGAAAAACCTGCAGATTATTTGGACCAAAATCAATGAATCAACAGCTTATCAAGATTTATAACTCTAGACTTGTGGCTTATTAGGAAGCATCAGTCGGCAACCTGACAAAACTTGATCTTTATAATGACTTAAACAGATTTATAAAGCATCAGTAAATGATTTAATAACCAACAAAAACACTATTAGTTACATTTATAAAAGGTAGTATCGATATTTTACTTTAATTTATTTTACCATAAGACTAATGAAAGACATTCAATTTGATTTAAAGAGTGAAAACTGAGATTATTAACCCATTTGTATAGTGGCCTAATTTGGGCATGCGTAAATAAACGTAGCCTACATTAGGGACGCGTACAAGTAAAAGTAAATAAAAGGCTATGGCTATTTAATGGAGCAAGGAATACTGTATACATGCCAAACTGCGTTCCTGAAATCTCCGATCTTCTGTTTCCAAGCAAATATTTTCCAGTTTTATTTATTATGCAAAAAAGCCTGTTGTTGCTATGCTGAGGACTCACGGGTGTGCTGTAATGCGTTCATTCTTAGATTACATGCGTGTTCATAGTTTGCATGAGGACTGTGAACGCCTCATTTCAGTTTTAAAATTGTGATATACTGCATACCATCATCATCATTCTTCTTTTGATAAAAAACAAACAAAAAAACAACTGTTTTACTTTTTCCATGTGCGCATAAACTTCAGGCCGATCCGCGCTCAGCTCGTCTCGCCCCCTCCTTCTTCTCCCCCTCCTCCCCGCCTGCCCTCGCTACTCCTCGGTTGTCTGTTTTCTTGAAGTGGGTTCAGGGAAGTGTTGAGGGGGCGGATAGTTTTGATTTTCTCTACATCGTGCTTAGCCAATAATGTAGAGGGAACTGTTGTGCACATCTCAGCTGGCAGACATTTAAAAGGGAGACAGTCCGGCGCTGGAGCAATTTGTATTAAACCCCCTGGCCCCTGTCTATGGAGCGGTTAGTCTCCCACCCATCCACAGTCCCACCAGTGTACAGCCGACAGCAGTAGGTGCCTATCACCTCGGAAGGTGCCGTAGAGGACTGACAGGATCAGATCATCGCACTTGTAGCAGTGGAGGCTCGCACAGGTGAGTGAATTTGGACTGTTTCTGACCGTAACAACCACGCGCATCGTCTTCTGCAACTTACATTTGAATTTTATTTGGTTTATGGCTTATAGAAATTACAATGTGTGGTTACGTAGATGGTTTATTGAACAAATAAGAGGAATATACTTTTGCTTTGGCTAAATAATGGATATGCGTAATGGATAATGTATATCCTTATAAAGTATGGGAACATAATACACGAGACATTATTTCTCCCTCAGATATTTAGACTGAGGTAACTCAAATATACAGTTATATTGTTTTTGCACTATATTCTTGTTTTGCATGCAGTTTTAAAAAAGCAAACTATCTGTGCGTTTTTACGCAGCGTAAAAGCTTTGACAGCTGTGCGTAACCCGTCCAGAGTTGAAACGGTACAGGTGATGAATTATTTTCTTCTTCTCCCCAAGGATGGCCAACTCGACGCGTATCTTGTGCAGTATGGTTTTCATCATTGGGTTGCTATCCTCTCCCGCGGATTCCAAAAGAAACCGAGGTTCACAAGGCGCCATTCCTCATCCTGACAAAAGCAACCCAAACGAATCGGAGCAGCAACCGCAGCCTCCGCAGGCGGGCTCCGGGTCCCGGCAGAGGCAGGGCTCATCCTCACCGGCCGACGAGGTGCTGGAGTCCAGCCAGGAAGCTTTACATGTGACGGAGCGCCAGTATTTGAAACGGGACTGGTGCAAGACGCAGCCCCTCAAACAGACCATCCACGAGGAGGGCTGCGTCAGCCGCACCATCATCAACCGCTTTTGTTACGGACAGTGCAACTCCTTCTACATCCCCAGGCACATCCGCAGGGAGGAGGGTGCCTTCCAGTCCTGTTCGTTTTGCAAGCCGAAGCGTTTTACCACCATGACTTTTACTTTGAACTGTCCGGACCAGCAGCCGCCCACCAAGAAGAAACGCATCCAGCGCGTCAAACAGTGCCGCTGTATATCCATAGACCTGGACTAAAGACGCACAGAAATGTGTCGTGTGTGTGTGTTTTCATTTTCTTATTCTGCGCGGAAAGGACTGTTTGTAGAAAAAAAACCGAAAGGCTGTCACACAGCCAAGAACACGTGCCTGCCTCCACCTAGAAGGAAGCATCCATGAAGGCTCCCTACATGTAGGCTACAACGATTCTCTTCTTGCACAACGTGTGAACAAATATGGACATGCAGCTTATACACCGACGTTGAACTGTAATGAGCATTTTACTCCTCACCAGTTTGCCAAGTTTGAAAACAAGCATCACTGCACGGGAACGCTGACTTGGAATGGGCACGTTTTACGCACGGCTTCCTCACCCCAAGAGGACTTCATAACCCCGGTTTATTTAATAAGTCACTGTTCAAAACGCAGGAAAACATTCCTGCTCAACTTTGTATTTTTGTGTGCATACATGTTTGTCGAACTGGATGTTTCCACTGTGTGGAATTTGATGGATGAGTGGCGATATTTGTAAATGGAAAATGTGATTTTATTTCGATATTTCAAGAATCTTTCAAGATTAATTGATTTCTGTGAATTCCATCAGTAAAGTCTTTTTTTCTAAGTTGGGTGCCTACTCAGTTGTGGAGACAACAGGCTTCTTTGTTAGTTAAAACGGACAATGTACAGTGGTGGTTTCTACAGTATCGAGATTAAATAGTTGTAAAATGTAAAGCCATCTTTGATGTAACCGGTTGGTTTATCCCTTTTGATTAAATTATCCATGAAAACACAAAATAAATGGATGTTGAAATATTGTGCATATCATGTTACTTCACACCTGATGTTAAATAGGAAGGTGTTAAATCTTTCCCTCATCATCTGCTGCTCTCCTCCTGCATGGAGCATCCAGCGGAGACACTGGCACTGAGACCTTGGAATACATTCCATTGTAAAAGTAGCCAGTTTTATGAGAAAAGACGCGGGTATCTGTTCCAATTATCCCTTGAAAAGGTGCCATTTAACTTCTCTGTATTTTGTTACATGGCGCGCAAATCTATCGGAGGACTGAAAAGGGTTAACGGGGCGCACGAGTGCAAAATGAGGGATTTTCTGCCAACACGGCATCGATCCAAACTTTAAATAAATAAGCTGCAAATGTTGGAGATTTTTTCTTAATTACAAAAGGCATTATTCTTCAGGCATCCATATTGAATAACACATTTATAATATACATTATGTATAGTCTAAGCTAACATCTGTAGGGTTATTTTGGCGTCTGAATAAAAGATTGTGATGAAATGTCACAGATGCAAATCTACAGTCAAAAATGAAAGGTTTTTTTTAATCAGAATCAATTGGTGGTTTATTGATCCTTGTTTGATCAACATAAAGGCACCATGCAATGCAATTTGAATTACATTTTTCAAATGACTGTAAATATGTAAAACCAGGTTAAATTCCCACTGGAGGACACAGAATGACTGTTGGTATTTCAGTGATACAACAAATAGGCTGAAACAGTGAAATGTGCATCTCATTAAATTTCACATTCCTAAAATCTCAGTTCTCTTAAAATAAACTTCAAGTGAGCAGCAAATTCCTCATGTTAACAATGCCAATCACTTTCTTCTAAAAAATTGGCTTGATTGAACGACTTAATTCTGACTCATAGCTTATTGAACAGCCAAGTTGAATTATGAATCATCAGATCCCCTTTGATGAGTCAGGTTTCTTACATAAATATCACACTGGTGCAGTGCCGGGCCTCTGAAAGCTGGTATAATGGATGTGTTGACAGAAGGAAATTTAGACGTATTGGTCCCGTTTGTTCGGCATCCAGTAGTTTATTCTTGAAATTTAAAACAATTCCATAAAATTACAGAGCACCTACATGAGAGCTACTCAAGGTTACATGAACCGACATACATACAGTTGAGGCTACAGCAGTTCCTTGGTCAGTATCAGCTCATTTCTTTGTTTTTCAAACCCTCTGAAGTAAAAGATAGCAGTTTAAAGTTATGAAATATCTAGATTTTTTTATACAAAATAAATGACACACGTGAAAGACTTTAGAGGGTAAAAAAGTAATTCAAGGTGCAGTTTTATGGATACTCTGATAATGGAAGTCTGTCTGAGGTATAACAACTCGCATGGCTTCAGGTGATATGCTTAAATGTTCTCAATGCCCAAAATACAACCCTCATCGCTCCAAAACTAAACAGAAAAGGCTTCATCTTACGCAAATTACTCCATTTCCAGTAAATCAGTGGGCACAACACACAATATCCATGTGAAAATATATCTTTCATCTGACTGACCTATCAGGCAGCTTCTCAGTCGATTACAACTCATAAAAATACAGCCTCAAAAGGGGAACAAAGCTGATGTTTTTTGGCATAAAATAAATCTTTCCTTACATAAATAGACTTTTCTTGAATGTTACAGAAGCATGGTTACATCTTACATTTGCGAAAAAAATAAAACATTGAGCTCAATACACTTTCTTAGAAATAATAATAAAAAAAAAATCTCTAATAGGGTTTGATCACGAAGCAATACATAAATCTTATCACAAGGAAACCATACCCTTGCATAGGAAAAGAGGTGCAAAAAAGTGCAAGACATCTGAAAAATGCACGCAGGTAGCATAACGGGGGAGTGCGGCTTATAGCGAGCTACGACATACGGCTACTGCAAGCGGTAAAGTGCTTAAACGTGTGCTGGACACAACGTGATGCACAGCACTCGATGAAGGATTAACAAGTTTGCATAATATATGCTTAATATCTCGGGTGAGTGGGTGCGTGGCCAAAACTTGCTGCATTTTTCTGTTGTTTTTAAGTACAGTTTAAGTGTTTGTGTGTGTGTGTGTGTGTGTGTGTGTGTGT
>NTHP01000006.1:2723849-2833958 GCA_003416845.1 Oplegnathus fasciatus
ACACACACACACACACACACACACACACACACACACACACACACATTGTGGCCCTCTGGAGCGGAGTGGAGCCTTGACAAATTGATCAGAATAGGGGATGTGTATGGATTTAGAGGGGACAGTCTCGGGCGGTGGCCGATTTTTAACTGCTTGGACGCCACCGTGAGGACCACGAGGCAGCCAGAGTGCTGACGCGGCGCTGGCTGCAGCAGAGGTGCAGAGTTGCAGCATTTGACAAGATGTCAACAAGTGTGTCTTTGGTGGGTAGGTGGGGGGGTGGGGGGCGGTGGATCAATCTGGCACAAAGCACATCTCTGCTGATTTTTCTTGACTTGTTTCATCTTGAATACAATCTTCAATGCATGGCCAAATGGAAAAAACAACATAATTCTGACCCCCATCTACATTACAATCCTGCACAATGAGCTTGGCTTGCCCAGAAAAAAACAAGGGAGTAAACTCATAAACTGATAGCCTGTGTTGGCCCAGTGCAAGACCTGGCAACTGCAGGATCCATTTCTTCCCAGTTCACCTTTTGTTATTTCTTCCTTTGATTTATAATTGAACATGACAGCAGAAACAAAGCTTGATAAGAAAGCACGCTAACAACGCCCCCAGGTGGCTGCAGCGAGATCAAATACAAAAATAAGCGATGAATTGACCTTTCCAGAAAACCAACGTCAAGGAAAAACTGAGACGATACGAAGATATAACCCAAACTGAGGAGCAGTAAGTGGAGCAGCTGAATTTACCTTCTTAGTTTTGGCTTTCTTTTCATAGGTGTCCGCCAGGGGCTTCTTCTTCGGCTGTAGCGTGGCCTTGGAGAAAAGATCCTCAAACTCATTGGCGTTGACGATGTTTGGTTCCTCCAGAGAACCCCAGAGTGTGTTGTTGCTGGAAAAAGAAGTGAGGATTTTAATCTGTGATTTATTTTATGCTGCCCTGACTTAAATCTATGCATCAACACTGAGGTTATAAAGTGCTTGAAGATTTGTTCACAGTCACAATGACAGTGGCTCACAGTACAGGCTAGAACGTCCCTTGAGCTAAACAAATTGTGTGTTCTATTTGTGGAAGCTTATATGATGTTTATTCAACCTGCCCACTGTTTCTCATTTTCCATTTCGCTGTCTGGCAAAAACTTGGCAGGAATTGCGGCGATCTCAACTTTAAAAAAGCACTGTTTATGAGCTAGGTGATAAAAATAACAAAAACTTTAAGACAAGCTTGTTTCTGTAATAAAGGACCATTTCCAGCAAATGAACGAGACTACGGGAGGCAGTGTTGTGTTTCAGAAGTTGCTGAGTAACATGGAAAAAACAAACACAGGCAGAAATAAGAACAAGGGGTGTCTGAAGTCAAGAGGATGTTCTCCACTGTTACCAACATATCTACTTTTCTGTTCGCTACTCAACTCAACACATCTGTCTCTGCTTTCCCTCCTTAACTCTGTTAATCAAATGGACATTAACAGCATAATCAACACACTTACTGACAAATAAATGTATTCAAAAGAAACACTTTGGAGTGATGACGTCTGTGACACACTACATATGCCTAATCACTGGTTTCCTTTTCACACATCACAGTCGTTCTCGCAGGTCATAGTTTACTGACATTACAGCTCATCTGTGAGCTCATGAGACGGGCAGGTCAACCTCCCTCAAGTCAAGGCCCATTTACAGCGAGAAAGAGAACCTGGACACAACACACTAACACAAGCACTGGCAGGCTTGTCATGGCTTAAATACCAGAACAATCATCTGCATTGCCAGTGACTCAATTAAGGTTGAGCAAGTCCAATTGTTTCTGCATGCAGCTGGCTTCCTATTGCAGTGGTGAGAGTATTTATCTGGGGCAGCCAAGAGGTTTTCTGTTGAGGACATAATGATACTGTCCCAAAATCCCGCCTTTGATTTTGCACTCCTTTCTGAGAGACTGAGGAAAATAAGTCCAGTGGACAGCCTCCGACTCTGAACCCGGCTGTGCAGGAATTTAGCTTGGAAAAGAAAATTGCATCCAAACCCCAAGAAATATTTCCATGCAAGACAACTTTCTAATTGACCGGATTATGACTATAATTGAATTTGAATCCCCAGTAAAGCTCTGTTCCCTTTTCTTTAAGCAGCTTCCCAAGAAAGTCTGTCCCGCATGATGCCAACTGTACTTTGTGTTTTCGGCTTACATTTAGACACCTGGCATCATTTCAAACTTTACACTGTTCCCCCTCATAACTCAGAACCTCACACCATTAACAGAGATCACACAGCTGATCCAGCTATAGTTAAACATCTGACCCATTTAATGCCCCTTAACTTGGCCCTTTACAGTTAAATTTATAGCTGACATGAAACTGCTGTAGTGTAGTCAGTCAGTCCTCCAGCGTTGGCCAGGAACAGAGAGAGAGTGCGAACCACGACTCAGCTCCCCCCCCCACTAATCCAGCCATGGAAATACAAGACCATAAAGCTGGAAGCCTGGCACTCAGAGGCAACAACCACAGCCACTGTAAATGGGCTGGATAATCCACTTACAATTACAGAGTTTCTGGTGCAGCAACCATATCTATGATATCTCTCTGAACAGGAGTGTTTAGGGCTAAAGTAAGACCCCATTAGACCAGGGCCAATGAAGCTTAGAACAGTTGCCACTTTGAGTACTGGATATCGCCGTCTCGCCCAGGACTTTCTAAACCTCACTTTGGTGACATTCTGCAGTAATCCCCCCAAGCAAATGAACCAATGAAAATCAAGGTGAGACCAAACGCAATGAATTGTCCAACCAAATGTAAACAAGTCACGTGCCATGTGCATTCTGAAGATTTTAACAATTGTTTCAGATTTCCAGTATATATCCTTAATACAGCCTGACTGATACTGAATTTTTGAGGCCGGTACTAATATTCTCGATAATTGGGAGTTAAAAAAATATCAAATAATTACATAATTTTTAACATAAACACATTACATAAAAAAACGATCTTGATACAAATCCCTAGATACATACTAAGCATCTACTTGTCAGTGCTCTCCGGTGGACAAACTATTTAATGTTATTTTCTATTCTCCTGGCTCTTTATAAATGAAGTAATGACTGTTTTTAAATTGTATTTGAGTATCCTTTTTGTGGTGTGTTTCTTTTGCACTTTGCCTCGATGCTTTTGGCGTCTTGTGTGAAGCACTTTGAATCGCCTTGTTGCTGAAATGTGCTACATAAATAAACTTGCCTTGCGGGGAAAAAATGGTCTACATTGGTGGTTAGTTTCTGATGTGTTAATGCTAATTACTAACTTGTCAATAATCAATAACCAAGCATGCATAACAATGAGTTCAACATTTCTAAAGTTTGCTGCAGCACGTCAACTTTTTTTTAATGGCCTGCCCCATCTAGGCTGTCAGTGGCGCCGGCAGCCATAATCGCACTGTGCGTACATTTNTTTTTTTTTTTGTAAATACTTATATTCTATCTAACTGTGACAACAGCAGATCTTGTCTTTGAATTCTTTTTTTATTGAATGTGCTTGAGATGCATGATGACGCCAATCCATTTGAAGGTGGATGATTGGTGTTAACTTTATAGCTATAGGCCATTGCGTGATCAACATCTCCGGTGCATAATCGTGATGTTGGCAATGTTGGATTTAGCTTATCGTGTGTTAGCCGTAGTGGAACTCGATGTTTTTTTCTAAATTTACACTCGTTTTAGGGGCACCACCTCTGAAGATGAAAAATTAATAACCAAATTAATTACCTAAATTTAGTAATTAATGAGATTATTTTATTTTATATTTATTACCAAATTATCAGTCTATCACCAAAAACTGTGACTTCTCGATTAAATTGATCTCTGTCCCTACTCCAAAGGAATACACAGGACAACGATGTGGTCTAAATGAAAATATTTATTGTACTACTACTAATAATAATACAGAATAAATGAAATGAATGAAAAACACGACGGACTCCGGGATGGCTTTCGATGAGGCGATGTAGTTGCCTTGGCGATGGGTCCTTCAGATGTTGTTCTCAGCTGATTGGCTCGGGAAGTCTGCCAGCAGACTATTTCAGTGGATGCACAGCTCGGTTGGATTGTGTAGGCAAACGTGGACAGACGGGCAGTCTGCTTGGGCCTCCAGCGGGTTACAGACGAAGTAATTAGGCTAAACATAACTGTTCTTAACTTTCTTTAAATAACTCTGAAAGACAACTCTGAAATGACACAAAACTTTCAAAAAGGTATTTAAGGCGAGACTACGATACTATAAAAGTTAGAATTTCTAATTCAGTTGGCACTAACTTGTCTTGAAAGAACAAAAAATCACGCATAGAAAAAGAAAAGTCACTCGGGAGCACGTTGTAAAGTAAAGACTGGTTTTATCCTCAGGCCATACGGTGCGCATCGTGGGTGTGGCGATGGTTGTTTCTGCCAATCAGAGCTCTTCCCTCTCCTCCCTTTGTCTCAACCGGAAGAGAAAGAATAATTCTTTAATTACTTTAAACGGTTTAATTAAGAATTTGTTACGCTCAAAAGTCTGTATCTATCATTCACCATGACCTGTTATGAAACTCAGTTTAGAAGTTAGCATTAATGATATCCAAGGAACAGTATGGCATGATTTTCTTGGCAATACATTATTTCAAGTTTTCAACATGGTACATGAGATTACCCAATCAAAAGATATAGGTTAGATACTTTCTAACAATACTAAAATAAAGACAGATTATGCAATGATACTTTCTTAATTTCGATAACATACAGTTATAGTTAAAGCATCGGAGTGTCCTACAAAAGGGCTAATTATACAGGAACAGTAGATGACAGTGTGGTTCCATGACGGAAATACCCTAAAAGAGAATTATTATTTACTCAACTTTTGGAGATGTCATAGAGATGGAACTTCTTTTCCTTTTCATGAGAATTTTTGCTGGATGATATTAACATGGTGGCAGAGGACTAAAACCATTATTTCATCTTAATTCTAACATGTGTTGTAAAAAGATAAGTATTAGTTTTCAGTCACTGTTGGTATGCAGGCAGATTTATAGTCTGCGCCTGGTTTTTCCGACTGAGTGGACAGAGAGAAAAAGGGGGTCAGGGTGTTTGAACCACTGCAGGGTAAGAACAGATACGAGTCCATAGTGTGAGAAAGCGCTCACACCGTCACTTACGGTGGTTTTGGTAACACCTTCAACTGGGGAAGCAAGCAGTTAATGTTAATCAAGATGAAAGTCTTGGTATTTTCTCATTGTAGAATGAAACCTGTTTTCATTCTGCAGGGAAATTNCATGTGTCTGTCCCTTTGGCCCTGTTGATTTTATCAGGCACTTATCATAAATACTCTTTGTTGGGCTAAAGCTGGTCCTTCCTGAGAATAGCTGGTTCCCCCCCTCTGTGTACTATCAGTAACTATGACTATCAGAGAGGTAGGAAGAGGTCCTGGGGTCCATAAACAACTGCATGTACCCACCATGACCTCCTCTGTGGTATGTTTGCACCGCCGAGCTGGGTCTGCTACATAGCAAGCAAATAAGTAGCCTAGTGTTGTTTATTAAGCAGCGATGATGTGAAGATGTGTTGAAGAGATTTCCACTGACACCGACTTACTTGAATAAAAAGGTTTATTACAAAAAGCACAGCATNATACCGATATATCTGCAATAAGATAATATCTGCCAATATATTGTCTAGCTCAAGTCCTTTTTTTTTTTTACAGTAATAATAAATACAATGTGAATTGAGGTTAAAGCCCTGGGCTTTCTGTAGCCTGGGGTTTAAACTAATTCAGGGAAAGGAAATAGAAATGCCAGTGTAAGAAGCCATTATGATTTTTATGTGCTACTTATGATTTTGCACTGCAGAATCGCTGTTTACAACGACAGTTTGGGGAATCATTTTACCCTTAGGCTTTCTCTTTTAAATAAATTTGGCTTATCTGGAGTGTTGTTTAAAACCAGTATGATTATCTGACTGCTTGTGTTTCTTGCGCTGTTGGACTTCTTCATAGCAAAGCTGCAGCATTCCCAGATCTCTGCAATTACCTTGCTGAGTATAACATTATTAATACTAACTGAAATGATAGCCAAAACACTGAAAATAAGAACCAAGTTGCAACTGCAATTATATTGTTCCACGTACTTATTGTCCTCTATCTGTATCCTGGTCCAGTACAGAGGCTTCATGGGACAGGCTGGCTCAATGGCAGCTTTCCGTGGGGCCTTATCCACCTTCGGGCCGAAACTGAAGCCCCCCATAGGGGGAGGAGGTGGTGGGCCACAGCCTGGAGGAGGGGGAGGAGGAGGTGGACCAGCTCCAGGTAGGCCAGGAAGGGGAGGCGGAGGTGGTGGGAGCGGTGGACCACCACCAGGGAGAGGAGGTGGTGGTGGGGGTNGGTGGGGGTGCTCCCATGTTGCCTGGCAAAGGGGGAGGTGGAGGGGGTGGTGGAGGTGGTGGTGGTGGTCCTGAGAGGCCTGGTGGGGGAGGGGGAGGAGGAGGGGGAGGAGGTGGTGGTCCAGGAGGCTCTGGGGCTTTTAGATTTTGTCCGATAGCGTCCAAGTCGAGTTTTTTTGGCATGCTCTGGCTGGGGCTTTGAGCAAGACCTCCACTGTCACCATCAGGGCTCTTGATGAAGGTCTCCCTGTCCGTTTGGATACCCACGGTGCGGCAGGTCTTGGGGATCGGGTCATCTGCAGTGGACACAGCAACATCGCAGACCTCACCTCGCTCCAGGCCTGTACTGTACGCCCTGTCTCTCTGCATCTTGGCAATGACTCCCTGCAGGTGTGATAATGAGACAGCATTCTCTCCTCGCAGTTGGAAGATCTGGAGCTCAAAGTCGGACTGTAAGGAGCGAGAGCAGAATACCAGAGACAAAACAAATCCAGACTATCAGAGACTTTCCCATCATATAATATAATAAAACCACAGTAGGTGGTAGACCATGCGTTTCCTTGAGTGAACTTGGATTTAAGTGTATAATTATTCTTCCAATGGGCCTACATGAACGTGATTCTTTGTTGAAAAATAACAATAAGATAAATTTTATTCAGCTTTGTTTTTAACTTAATTCCCATAACATTTGTCCCCAATCTGAGATTAATATCTAACTTCAGTGACAATCTGGTGACTCCAGTTTTCATTTGACATTTCAAACAATGAAAAACAAGCCGACCAAAATGAAGTATTGATTAGAGACTGAAAGGAAATTGTTTTGCAATAAATCTTACACATGCTCCTTGTTAACTTGTGTCAGTTAAGAAATAGCATTAGGCACGTTCCCACCCTTTCTTGTGGGCTGACTGTGGTACATGTTTCCCAGTGTCAGCATCAGTCCTTTAAAGGTCGATGTCAAATTAAAGGCTTTAAGCAGACAGGCCGAGAAACCAATTCTGAGGTCAGACTTTTCAGGGAAACGGTCCATAAAGCAATTTATCAGGGGCACAAATTATGTAACATGGCCAGAGCTATGTTCCCCTTGGTCTTCCAAGGGTATAAAGTAGGTTTGACTCTTGATTAAGTTGGCAGACGGAAAACACCTAAACTGTGCTTTTGATGAATGATAGACAACTTTGAAATGAATTTGGAGAGCCGTCAGACTTGAGACAAAAGACATGTCTATCACAGAACTCTGTGTGTGGCAAGGACTGAACATTTGGAAGTAACATTATTATACATAACACATGCAATCCTGGTCGGTACAAAGCTCTTTTAGATTTTTTTTATAATTGACATTGTGCGGTTCTAACTTCACATTTTATGTAAGATTTTGCCTCTATTTTGATCAATATATTTTATATAATTGAAACAATGAACTTCAGTTTCACAGCTGTTTGCTTGGTCTAAAAGTGCTAAAGGTCACATTAGGAGTCATAGATCAGCACTTTAAGCCATTATAAAATATAGCTTGATAAATAGCTTCGATAATAACGTTTTATGTCTTTAATGGCTTACTTACTGAATTCTCATACTCTGATCTAATTTGATTATTTTTGTTTAAAATTTGTGCCACATCTGAGTAATGGAAGCTTGCAACCATATTCCATAAATAATATCTCTCTAATATGAAGACACACTATAGCTACATTTGATATTTAACAACAGAAGTTTGAGTTTCATTTAAGTGTTTTTTTCTTATACACAATACAGGGCAACTTCAAAATCTGTGACATCTTAAAGCTTCTACTGCTGTAAGTAAATACTCAGCGGGGTTTTACACCAGTTCAGCTGCTGCACTTGAACATTTCATGCTTACTTAGTGCCATCTTGTGTTCAGGAGAGTCAACTGCTTTACTTTAAAAAGCCTGCCCTCACAGACATGCCTGGCCTAATTTTCTGCAGTGCGTGATGTGTTTTCAGTCAGTGTTTTAACATGTCTGCTAAAGTCATATGATAACTTACGTGCATCCTCTCCAGCTCTTCCTTGCACTCTCTCTTCAGCTGCAAGAGGGCAGCCTGGTGCTCTGAAAGGAGGCAGAACAAGGACACAAGTGTGGATTTATTAAATATACACTGGAGTGTATACTCAATTCAATAATCACAGCTCACACAGCTGCTGGTGTTTGATTGAGAGAAAGGGGTTAGAGTTATGTATTCCTGAGCCACTAGCTAAAAGATTGGCTTGGGAAATCACAATCAAGCTAATCTGCGAGACAAGAGACATCCCAACAAGATGTGCTGCTTTTCAGTGGTAAAATGCTACAGAAGGGTGGGTCACTTTCACTATAATGGATCATATTTACAACTCAACCAACCAGTTTTAAATTATACTGCTGGCTGAAATGGAAGCCAAAACAAACACATTTTGTCAGGTCAAAACAGATCAAAAATGCTGATCTGTTGGTTTTAATAAGCTTAAGGCAGGGAAGTGAAAAGGTCACCCACAACATAATTCACCTAATGTCCATGATGTAACATGATGTGTTTGGGATCATGCCATGACTTCAACACAAACCAGACAATAGGGACTAACTTAAATATTTTGAGCTTGAGCATATTTTCACTGCAAAGTTAGAGATGAAGTGCAATATCCTACCCTGTCCTATCCTAACTCCTCCTCCCCCACCAAGTTACACAATGTCTCGCCACCTGCTGTCAAGCATTCATTTCAATTTATTTGAGGACTAGATTTTTGAGTTTGGGGCTCTTTTTTTTTAATTTTTTTTACATTTGTGAGTGTAAAATCAAGATCACATGAAGAAGATGATCCTGTTTGGAACTGATGCACTAACATAGACCCACCCGTAAGCCATTGTTGTAATGAGTAACACTGTACTGTAGCAATGATTAATCTGAGTCAATCATTAGAATCAGGTTTATCTTAAAAATCAATTAAAACTACAGTAACTACTTAATAGACTGAACACTGCATAGTCATTATTTACACCATTTAATCAGTATCCTAATCTAGGGCCATAAATGTGTGGTGAATTAACAGACAAGTGTTTGAAACCAATGTAGATGATATGAATGTACACATGTGTTGGTTTATCTATATGACTCACAGTCTGGACTTTTGCTCTACTTCTCAAATTCCACACACACTATTCTCTCAGACAAGAGCAAAGCCCGGACGTGGAGCACAAATCACCAGAATAATCCACACTTGTTTGTCTTAATCTATTCTCAGGGATGAAGCCCACAGAACATCCAACATCTGTTACTATGCGCTTTTAGTCAACATAATTTCACTGGACCCAGAGCATGAAAGGAAAGCTTTTTACTTTGTAATGTAATCAGCCTGCAGACAGCCACGTGTGCTCTTAACTTATCTGTGTGTCATTACACCTTTAGAGTACAAGGTGGGCCAAACGTGGCGTGCTGCCCAGAGTATGCTTGATTCCATTAAATATTTTTACCTCGCCAACACCCACACATGCTATCCTGCGGTGCCACGAAACAGCAACCACACAAACAGCAGCATTAAAGGTGGAGACACAGCCTCACTGTGTTCTTAAATGGATTTAAAGGATGTCTTACACCCCGCTGCTGACACTTAGCTAGTTCTGCATGATTTGTCTGAGAGTTTTAAAGTGCTCAAGGGTCTGATAGCTGTAGCTCTACTTTTGTTTCAGTGTTTTAGTTTTTACAAGAAATCCATTCAAAAATGCTATGATATAAATAGTGTGATATTTGCGATGGCCCTTATTCACAAAGCCAATCAGTGTGAGGTGTGTCAGTGTAAGCTTGACTGGCGTGATCCTCCGTCAGCATTCCTGGTCTTAGATGTATATACAGACAACAGTGTCTAAAGCAACAAGCTTGAGGTTCTTACCTGCCTCTGTGTATTTGAGCCCCACCTTCTCTTCCTCATCTTTAGGTTTGGGCGGGGGCCACACAGCCTGCAAGCGCCCTGGGGTCCGGTCTTCACTGTCTGTAGGGGACGTGACCTCTGTCTGTGGAAAGAAAACACATGCAAAAGCATCAGTGTGTACCTTCGTCTCATTGTTGTTCCCTTTTTTTACTTAAATTTCCATTAAATAAAGAAAGATGAGAGATAATTGGGTGTTGTGTGAGATTTAAAATGATATAGGGTTATAATTTCATACATTAGCCTCTGTGGGACTTTTGACTTCCTTGCTAGGGGATTTGGAGGTTCTCTCAAAAATAGACCTCAGATTCTCCTTGTCATTCTTGATTTTCTTTTTCACTGCCTCCAGATCCACATTTTCTGTTTTTTCCTTTTTGACAGTTTTGGGACCAAAGATGCTCCTGAAGGTTTCATATGCCAGGTCTGAGGTTTTCTTTTTTTCCGGCGAGGATGTGGGGGTTGCTGGGCCTGGAAGTTTCTCTCCTGCAACCTCATCTCCATTCTCGGACTCTTTCTTGCTGTGTTCGGGATCAGCATCCCGCCCGTCATCTGACTTTTTGGTCTCATCTTGGTTGCCTAAGTTGAGCAGGTGACTGAGCTGTCCCATTACAATGCTTTTAGTTTCCCCAACAGGTTTAGGCTCTGCGTGTTTTTTGGCTGGAGTGGCTGTATTCTGCTCAGGGAAGAGCTTGGCTTTGTTTACTGTCTTCTTCAGGCTGAGCAGGGCCAGGTCAGTATCCTTCTCCCTCTGCTTGATCTCTGATACCATCTCCCTGTCTTCCCCCACCGCTCCTTTCTTCATCACCCGCAGCCCGCTGAAGAGAGCCGGCATCTGGAAGGAAGGGGGTGAAGAGAGCGCCGTGCCCCTGGATGGTGATGAGGTTGACAATGTAGAGGAGGGGGAAATGGATGAAGCTGGAGGTGGTGCGTTTGTTTCGGGTGTCTTTGGAGCAGCTATGCGCTGTGAGGCAGGACTGGCAATTGGCTGGATGTCACCCGGGGACTCTTTAGGTGCAGATGACAGCGACATGGTTTGATCTGTGATACCAGCAGAGTCTGACTGCTCCTCCAGACTGGAGGATGACTGGACAGAAACTTCAGGAGTCTTAGGGCTGGAGGGAACAGAGGAGGACACCTGGCTGGAGAGAGTCCCCTCCTCAGCCTCAGCCCTTTGCTCATGTGTCTCATCCTTCTGTGTACTATCTAAGTCCTCTGTCTGCTTTAAAGGAGGGACTGTGGCAGCGTTATGACTTGAACCATCCAAAGCCAGATGTCCGGAGATGATGGCAGGAACAGGCAGAGAACAATCTATGCCAGCACACTCATCGCTCTCATCTGTTTGAACACCAGATGTTTCTACATCCACAGACACGGTGCGGGTGCTCTCCTTGGGAATACAGTCATCTCCTTCTTTGGAAACTGACGAGACCAGAACTGCCCTAGAGTCAGTTCTTCTGGCGAACTTGTCTGAGTATAGAATAGCTTCTATGGGGGATCTCTCTTTAAATTTGTGAGTTCTAAAAACAGGGACTTGGTACTCTGTGTCTGCCTCACTGATATCTCCATCATCATGGTCCATGGTATTGTTGTCCTCCTCAGGGAGGGCGGGGTCCCCGGTACTGGCATGCTTCTCCGACAGACTAGTGCTGCTGTGGGCCGCCTGCTCATCCTCATCCTCACTATACGTTTCCACCCGAGTCACCTGGACCAGGTCTGGGTCAACCGAGGCTCCAGCTGCTGTTTTAACGTGGTCGTCAGACTCCTTGCAGGTTTCCGATGACTCAGTCCTCTGCCCTGTATCACAGGAAGCAGTCACATTATCCTGATGCATATCTTCCCTCCCTTGGAGCATGTTCTCACTGTTAGTATTTTGACCACCTTCAGGAAGAGGATTCTCCCCATCTGGCAGCTCCTTGTAAGACATCAGCATGGCTGACTCCACGTCTGAAGAGGCAGATCTCTCCCGGCCAAAGAAACTGCTGAAGACATTCAGGATGGAACCAGCGGGCTGCTTCCCCGCTCCATCCGAGTTATTACTTGCACTGTCCATTTTTGTTCAAAGTGTCATGCCAAATGAGAGCAAAGAGAGGCAAACCAAAACAGGTAGCAGCTTCAGCAAAGTGTCCATTGAAAATGTCACAAAAGGTCCATCTCCCCACCTCCAGTTATCCAAGCTGCTCCTATTCCACCTCTACCGCTGGCTGGGAACAAAAGGCCTTTGTATGGACAAATCTCCCCAGCTCCTCTTACCTTCTCCAGGAGGGCGCCAATTATAACAACGCTATCCTGTATTCCTGTTTAGTGACACACAAACAGGCAGTATATAGTAGACTTTCATAATATCACATAAAGACTACTACTGACTGTATGTTGTCAGTAGTACAGTTCAGTCTCCTGTGTGGGAGCAAGATTCCCATGACGCTGCAAGTGAAGTTGTTCAGTGACTGGAAGCATGTCCAGCTGTAATCTCCCTGGGAGAACAGGGGAGCAGAGTTCACCTGCCTTTCACAAAAGTATTTCCAACTGTTCCGACAAGTCGAGCGGTATTATCCATAAAGTCGTGGGATATCCTTCTCTATGTGCCGGTATACAGTCTGGAGTCCATGACTAAACTGTTCTTCTAGTTTGGGTTTGTCTTCTTTAACTTCTCTCTCAGTTTGCAGGAAAACCCTGTGTGCTGTTGTGTGAGAAAAAAAACCCTCAGGTTGGAAAAAAAAAAAGTGTCTCACTGGTCTACCCAGTCTGGGGACGCCTCCCTTCAGGTTCCTCCCTTCCTGGGAGGGGACCTGCAGAGCCCGGCACCGCAGGTGTCTGATTACCTCCGCTCACTTCCGTAAAATGGCGGCCGAGGTAACAGAGTAAACACAGAGGGGGAGTCAGCCTGTGGTCAGGTGGAGAGCTGCAGAGGTCCATTAACCCAGCATTGTGGTGAGCTGCTGCAATACAGGGCTTAAGACCTGGTGATTAGTCAGCCTGGCCATAGCCAGCTCGAGCTAACATGCTAAGACGCTAATATGTGTGATTAGCAGCTCATGAACACTCAGACAGAACAGGACTGAATTCAGTAAGAAAAAAACATTTTAATTCACTTACCATACGCCTCTATATACTGAGGACTTACAGTTTTGATTCAAACTGGAAGTTTAGATTTGAGAACACTTTTTTCTAAGGAGAAAAGCTTTAAAAGTTTGCAAGCTAACGTTAGCTTAAGTTCACAAGCTAACAACAGAGAAAGAAGGCTACCTAAATAGTTTTTATGAGAAAATTAAACAGCAGATAGAAGCAACTTTTGTGGTGTTTAAACTATCTTTTTTTTTAAGCTTATCTTTGATTTAACCTGCCCTAAACTTTGATAGCCAGATTTTTGTATACCTGTAAATGTCAAGAAAGTAGTTAGCAAAACACAGCAGTCTTCAAACTGTGGTTGCCCTTAGCAACCAAAGGTCACCCTCCTTGAATGCATTCCTTCAGACGGCCTGATTGAGCACTGTGTAAGCTGCACCTACCCAAGGGCACACTTCTACAAGAGCGTTTTAAAGAGTGCTTTTCAAATGTTTCTAATCCAGTTTTATGACCGCACTAAATCAAACATTTTGAACAGCACCAATGACTTGTAATTAACTGTTTAAGAAGATTTGTTCATGGAAAACCACATGAAGACAAATAGGAGAAACGGACATTTTTCAAGACTCAAAATGGTGACTTTGAAATGAACCCAGCAAAAAACTGCACAAATGATGGAAATACTGTTGTTAAGTTTTTCTTTGTCACTGTTATAATTTTGGAAATGTCTTACCAATAAAAAACCCCCCACTGTAATTGCATTTTTTCTAAGATTTGGTGATTACTTTTCCCCCTCATCTGAAGAAAGCCACAAATAGAAAGGGGGCTTCTGTGGCTGAGGAATTAAGTTATGTAAGAGCAGTGGTATTTCATACACATGCAGTGAATTCCCCCCAGGGGTTGTACTAGAGAGAGGCACTGCTGATAGACAAGGCTGCGATGTGAACACCGATCTGACACATATGAGCTCAAAATAGAAGTAAAATTATTCATCGACAAGTTTGCAGATCATGCAAACACCACAGATTTAAAAAAGGAAGTCTAGCACGCAGAATTGGATTGTGTCATCATCGCAACCCTCCCTTTGTGCATTCAGCTGCTACAACACACTGAGAATACATCATGTACAACAGGGGTGTGTATTTTTCTAATGAATGAAAATGGATGACAGCGACAATGAAGCCAAGTAAGTGAGATGGTTGTCACTTTCCCAACAATACAGAGCGCCTAATTCTGTACAGCACGGCCTTTGTGCTGGTATGTTAACTGATTATGCTCACAGTCAGGGCGGTTATTGTCTTGGGAAAACAATGTGTGGCTTTCGCTGATACGCTACCCGCCCTAAACCACACCCAGGTAATCTGCCTCATCTGCCACAGGAATTAATGCCTTTGTGAGACAGCATGATGGAATCTGGGTTGTCTTAAAGATGGAAACAGTTTCTCACATCATTCTATCAAATGATTTAGAAGAGCAGTTTGGGAGTTCTTTAATTGCACTACTTATTAGCATCATTACAGCCTAACACCTGGAAACAAACAGTGCATTGTTTGCTGCAGGCTTATTTTTGGAAGACAGCCACGTGCTCTGTGGCAAACAAAATATCTTGTGTTGCAACTTCTGCTCAAGCACAGGAGAGAGAAATCACACTAATTCCTCCTAATAGCCTTCACCACTGAAAATAAGGTTCCAAAAATGCTACAAGAGAAGGAGAGATTTTTCCTGTCTTTGCTCTGAACGAAAGAGGTTTGAGTGGAATGATCTCAGTCAGTTTTGGCTTAAGACCCCAGTGGACAGATTAGAATCCATGACCTGTTAATCCATTTCAAAGAATTCATGATCAGGTGGTTAAATGCCCGAGTGGAGAGAAATCCCTGTGAGTCCCACGAGGGGAAAAAAAAAAAAGAGTGTTATGGTACACTGCTCTAGGTGTGGAAATTATAGCTAAGTGTTTGTGCTGCTCATGTTTGAGGGCCCTCACAGTGCACTCCAGCTTGGGACAGTAGGGTGTGTCCCCGATGATGTCATCCTCAGGCGGCGTGATGCGTAGGAAGTCGAGGTGATCGGGTCGTGGAACGCGGGAAAGGGGCTCCTGAGGGTCATCGCCGTCCAGCATCCAAATGTCATCCTGACGCAAGAGGGAGTCCTCTACAGAAACACACACACAAACCACAGGGCAATTAACGCTCTATGTGTTGCAAGGGATCATAGCGTGGAAAAAAACAACAGCATAACAGGTGTGATCATGCGTGACAAGGCTAAAATAAGCAGCACTGACTGAGGGAAGTTGTTTCCCTGTGTGACCTGCCCGGGTAATAAAAGTGGAGCGAGGTAGAGAGCAGGCATCGGGATCTTTTAGCATCAAACGGGCAGAGAGAGAGACCCCTGTTTTGCTGCAGGCACAGCTATTTTTATCTGCACTTAGCCGGCCCTGTTCCCATCGTCAACAGCAGCAGCTGATCCAATGAGGAAAAATGGCTGCAGAGCACCGGCCTCACAAACAATATACCGCTGTCTAATATTGATTTGCATTCAAAACATGTTCACTGTAACAGAGCTGTGGCATGGCGTTGCTCAGCGCTACCACTGTACTACAATAAAGTCAGCTGCAGAAAGGTGTGTGTTCTTTGTGTGAGCCTGTGTGTTTAGTCTTCCAAAGAGTGAAAATGCAGGACTTCACCTTAATTTAAATTGCGAAACACTGCCCTCTCCTGACCAGCCAGTCACACAGAGGGTGATGAGTGAGCTGTGATGATGAAGACTGCTTAGAAAACAGGGCAAAAGTACATTTTAAAATCTCAATAAAAGTTCCTCCCTCTGTGCCGCAGTATGCTGGGGAGGTTGGACTCTGGCTAGCATCTTAAGCACCAACACAGGAGGCGCAGAGCAGAAAAGCAAATTTCACATTCTTCTCACGTGCATGGAAACATGATGTATCTTGCCTCAATGCATGCATTTACTGTATGAAGAGACTGAGTCATGCAAGGAAAGGGGGCTGGAGTACAAGTTAAGAGATGTGGGGCATGGACAGTAAGGTGAAAGAATGAGGAGGAAGAAAAGGAGGTGGAGAGAGAGGAGAGTGGGAGTGAGAGGGGGGAGGGTATATATCTTGAAGCTTGGTGACCTCAGTTTCCTCCGGCTGTAAGACAACACCTTGACCTGATTGGGTAGAATTATGAGCTGAAACGGAGAAATTCATGTTGCTTCCTGTTCGATAAGCTGCAAACATATCCCATAACCTCCCTTTGTAATGAGTATCCTTGAAGAGGGCATACAGTATTACTGTATTGCTGCCCAGTCACTTCTGAGGACTTGGAAGTCCCTTGTATAGCTCCCCAGAGTCTGAGTGCCAGCCAAACGCTTTAAATTCAGTTATGGGAGCCCACACATGCACAAATCTAACTGGGGGGCTTCATTAAAAAATGGAAGCATTGAAATTCAGCTTCAGTATTCTACCACAATCAGTCATTATGAGACAGCAGCAATGCCTGCAGTCCCTCCAGTTATCTGGGACTTAGACAGCAGGGAAAAAAAGTAGGATTAGATTAATAACTTTTCATTATGATAATGCTGCGCTGCATGGTCTCGCAGTGGGAACTGCTGACTGCAGGCTGGGCCACTTCCAAATGCAGAGTTAAGCCCAGTCCGGGCCAAGGAAAGAAAGCACTGATCAGAAACAGCTCTTACCACACACTTCCTGGTTCTAACTAGACTGTTAAATATGCTAAATAGGCAAACAATGAACACCTATTATACATGTTTGCTATGTTACTTCATAACTCCCACAAACTATTTATAGTTAAACTATCCTGAGGGCTTGCTTGTGCATGTGTGTGGACTGACAGCCAATTAACTATGCATAAGGTGGCCCACACTGCCACCACCTGGACAGGGAGAGGAAAAGGCTCAGGTCTCCCTGTAGTCAAACACACTGCAGTGAAGCTGTGATGACACTGCTGCACGCTAGAAATAAGATACAGTGAAGTAACGCACAGCACTGCAATGTAATGACAGCAAACAGATGTGGAGAAGCAACTCTTCGAAGCGTTAAGTAACGAAGGCGTTGCATCTGTTGATTTGACAGGCACACACGCACACACACACACACACACACAATGAGCTTAAGTTCACTGGCCCTGGGGAAAACTGTGCGCTTATTGCCATTTAATCTCCCTCCCTGCTGCTCTAAAAGCCAAGACCGAGGCCAAGACCACAGTGTCCATAACTGAGGGGACACGGGGTGAGATGCAGTTTGCTCTGACAGCAAGTAATGCAACACTAACTGGATCATCCCAAGATAACAGCAGTCCACCAAATACTGTCTGAGTCTATATACACAACACACTGCCCTTTATGTACTTTAATAGAGATTTCCAGACATCTACAGTACGTACAGGTGTTTCTTTAGAGCAAACCTGCAGACGTTGAATGATAATTTGACAGTAAAAATCACAGCGTGTCAGTGAGCAGCTGTCAGACATTGTGGGTGTTTCTGTGCTACCGTGAGCAGCATCATTTCAACAATACAGTATCTGTGTTTGGGGCGGCTCAGAGGCCATCTAATGTCTGATCCTGACAGGTGGGTGTTGCCAGCGGTGGATGGATTAATCCACCTGCCACTCTGTCGGCTGGCCATCACTCATCCAGTGGTCAGAGAAAGCTTTGTGGAGGCTGTATTGAACACAACAATGCAGACGTGAGCCTGGTCATTTCTTTGAGATTAATAAGGGACTACTGCAGGCCGGACAAGGCAGAAATATCTATCTGCACATCTATAAACACAGAGCTTTCAAAACACTATCTCCTCCCGCGCTACAGTTTCCCATTCTTATTACAGACACTCAAACAGCTTTGCCCAGTGTGCCCTATTTTATCCACTAAAAATCTATAACCTCATCATTCAAAGTAAGAGAACTGGGCCATGTGGCATACTGAGTGCATCTGGCAGCCTCTACCCCCCTCCATCACTTTTAGCCAGGAAGGGGGATCATAGACTTTTATATAAATCATGAAAAATGCAGGATTTATAAATCACCCTGTTTCTTTTGTGCCCGTCACTGCCGTTTCTCCACGCAGGCTTGTTGGCTGTGCGTGGCTGTCAGGCTGGCTGATTGACTGACTGGTTTGGCTGTCAGTGCCACTGTAAGGTCCATGTAAGGGGTAAGCCACAAGTGGAAACTCAGAGAGGAGTGCTGTGGTGCTCTGAGGGCCAGAGCAGTAATGTAGCATGACATGATGCTCACAGAGTCATCATTACTCATTTGAAATGCAGTTCTGGAGGCTGATGGGTATACACAGAACTGAGGAAGAGGGAAGAGTGCTTTCATTGGGCCCGGCAGGCCATTTACTTGGAGACAGGAAATTTGGTTAAGTTTGCTTCAGTCCACTGGCGAGTGTATGTTTAAAATAGTGGAACATTGAGGAGAAGCTGCAAGATGCTGCTCATACTAAAAAGCATGAGATGGAACATAGCTAACATTCGCCACGGTGGCAGTGTAGCAGTCATTTATTAAAGAAAACAAGTTACACATTATATGAGAAGGACCTTTGTGCCCTGTTTCTCTGTATGTAGTATGCAGCTCAGAGCAACAGTGTGAGGCAGACCGAGAGAGATGCTCTCTCAGCCTGTCTTGGCAGAATCCACTTCATTATCTGAATAGAGCTGGCCCTTGTCCTCACTGGGTGGAACAATGTTGCATGGCAGGGCACTTTGTGTTGAATGACAGCTAGCAGGGAGAGCGGGGCGATACACTCTTGCTCTGCACTGATCAGTTTCATATGACCTTGCTGGAATGTATTGGGTAATCTGATTATGGTATTGCCTGCCATATGTCAGACAATAAAATAAGCAGGGAACTGAGGGAGGGGGGATAAAAAGACAGAGAGAGACGTAATGGCTGATCGGCCTGAAAAGTGAGTTTTTTAAAGCTATAATCAATATTTTTTATAATGACAATGGATGACTATGTGTAATGCGAAAAAGGTCACTTTTAGAAATATTTGTCACCAGACGCTGCGGTTTCCCTCAGCTCTACAGAGCTTTATAGCTACTTTCAGCTCATTGTTTTGGTTTTCTGGCCCGCAACTTTACTGTTTTGGTTCAGTCTCACCGCTCTCATCTTCGTTTTTCAGCCGCAGGCCACCGAAAAAGCTCTAAAAACCCACTGTGCACTACCTGCTCAGCACAAAAACACAGCAGACAGACAAAGCTAGTGGCTAGCTGGCTAACAGTGTGGAGCATTTTGCATCTAAAGATCTGGATATTTCTCTCAGGAGCGGGTAAATACCAAAAACAGAGCTAAAAAGGAGAATGAACATTAGACTTGCATTTACCAGGTGGCCAGAAACACAACTCCAAATGAATGCTTATATTGCTATGTATCTGCTACATGTGTAAATAGGTAACTGTACTTAAAAGGTGTGTTTGTAGCTTGTTTCCACGGCCCCCAATTGACTAAAAAATATATTATTGCAGGTTTAAAGGTTCTTGTGCAGCTTTAAATTGTTGTTTGTGTTGATTGTCTTTGTAAAAAAAGCCGATAAGTATAAGAGAACAAGCAACACAGATGCTAACGTAAAGAGAGACTACCTACACATTACATATAAACACACATAAAAACGACCACATACACACTTTTAGTAAATACGTAAAGTATTCTGTTACACAGTCTGCAGTGCAGGAGCACTTGGAGTAAACAAGAGAATCTGTTACTTTAAAATTACCATTCCCATCTTCATAATAATCACACTCATTAATAAGCACTGAGCTTCAATAAGAGAGCACAGATTAAAGAGCCCGGATCATAATTAGTTCGACATTTGCAAACCATGAAGGGCCGAGCTTCGCACTGACCCACTTAGCCCTTTTGGCTGGACCCTGTGATGTTCATTTATCTGCGTTAGCATCTGAAGTGTGTTCAATTATCAAGCAACACAAGGACGATCCAGTAAACAGCTAAAATGCAGCAAAATCGACTGAGGGATTTTTTAAAAAGATTAAAGCTTTAAGCCTTCGCTGTGAAGGCTGTGCGACATGAAGCACTTGGTCAGCATGATGTAGGCAACAATGTAAGTGTATCTTGCTCTGTCAGAGTTTCATACAGGCAGCTCATGGGTTCTAATATCACAGTTACATCTGATGAGAACTGAGGATATTTGCTCGGGCCCATGCTCAGGAAATTAAAACAAAACATTTAATAAAAATAGAGGTGGAGTCCAATGTCAGACAATGCGGATTATGTGTGTGTGTAAAAATATTAATAGTGCCATCCGTCTGTGTGTGTGGTGTCTCTGTGTGCATGCCTAGGTGAGGACACACAGGGACAGTAGTGTCATTTGAGTGGGAATTGATCCAAATCATCTCCGCATGAGTAAAGCCAGCACCAGTTAGCTTAGCTCCACACAGCTCAGCTCTGCTTCTCCCTCCGGCTGCTGCTGAGCTGAGCACTGCTGGCTGTGTTGGTTGAGCGAGTGCTGGTCTATGATGTAACGACTCAAATACTCTGGCGCTTCCTTAAAAATGCAGCACAGTTCTTAAATTAGGGGTAAAACTGTCTACGCTGGCATTAAAAAACGTCCAATCATTATCCACGCTCTATTAGCAAATTGCATAATCAATGGGAGGCCATCTGTTTGCTGCTGCAGATTAAAGCAAAGATTTTGTTACTCTGACTGAAAGGGATGATTAACCATGTTACAGAGGTAGCTAATGCAATAATGATCAGACCTGATCAGACCAGCAGCAACAGCATCATTGGATTGTGCAGTTTGGAGTGATTCCAGTAAAGGTATTTATTTTTCAAAGATTATATATGTTGTGAGTGTTTAAAAGCATTTATTCTGTCATTGTAAGCATACGTTGCAGTAGCACAGATCTGCAAATGAGGAAATTCTAATCCTTTCTTCTGTAACCCTTGTGCCCGCTGGGTCCCTGATCCTTTGTCGGTTTCCTGTGAACTGGATAGGGTGTGGGTTTAGGGGAGGGACAGCAGATCCCTCAAAGTCCAAATTGGCAATGCTTCAGTTAACACTGCGCTCACGAGAACCCCGGTCAGGTCGAACCCCGTGTCAACCGTGAGCCTTTGATCTGGGACACTCCCACTAATCTCTGCCTCCCCAGCGGCGCTGAGAGAGTTAAAATGGATCATCAGCGAAACTATTCTCAGGCCCTGCTCGCCCCTTGTGCAACTCCGTTGGGTAGTTTTTAATTTGTGGTCACACGTCTAGGCCGAGAGGAGAGCACAGCAGGACTAACAGGGATCCTTTGGAAAACAACCCTTATTTATTGGTCTAGCTAGTTTATTAGATAACAGCTGAAGTGATGAAGTAAAAACTCCCTTTGCGGAAACTTTTTGTCAGTTACAATGCTGCAGAGTAAATTGTCGGAGCATTTCTACAACAACCTCAAGCAGTAGATCTGACACACACACACACAGAGACACACACTCACACACACCTGAATCTCTCTCAAGGCATCCTTTTCTTGTTCTGTTCTTTGAAATCCAGCTAACAGCAATACCAGATGAAGGGCATATTCTGACAAACATTTCACGCTACTGAGATGATAAAAGCGCTGGCATCAACATTTACATCAAGGCAGGGAGTTTGAACATGAATCGGTGTGTTCAGAGCAGGAGCAGTGTGACTTCTATTAACTCACCTGTTGTTGTGGAGTTGCTGGAGGAGTTCCACTTGGAGTTGCTGGGCCGCCTGCTGAGGTTCAGATCCAGTCGGGTGACGGTGCGCTTGTTGCCGTTCTTGTCGATGACCTCTGTGAAGATTTTGGGCTCATCCGTGTTGCTGGAGCTGTCTTGTTCGTGGTCCACATCCTTATCCGAGAGCAGTACGATGCGGTGGTTGAGCTGCGGGCTTGCCTGCTTGGAGGACAGAGGGGACAGGACCGGGGACATGCTGTGGAGGCTGTTGGAGGCAGGGAAAGATGTGTTGAAGACCCCAGCGAGAGAAGGTGAAGAGGGGCTCTTGGTATGGGATTTGGCTGGGGGATGAGGTTCGTTGGTGTGGGATAGGGGCAACCGTAGCCCCTCAGAAAGCTTGTTGCTCATCTTTTCTCTATTGACTCCCAGCAGGTGGTCTCTGTTTGGTCCTCTCCACTTTCCACACTCCTGCTGGCAGCTGCTAGTCCCTGGATGCAGCATGGATGGCCCTGCCATGTCTGGGCTCGTATGGCTGACATGTTGCACTCTCCCTTCCACATCCTGGACTTTGGCCACCACCCTGACCCCTGTATTACTCTGGTTGATTTCACCATACAGCTCCTGAGCTGACTTGACTGTTGATGCATTCTCAGATAACGTCTCACCCAAGGAATCCAACATCTTAATGGGTCGAAGGTTGCTGCCACTTTCCCGCCGGGTCAGACCCTCCATCAGGTTGCAAAATGACGACTCGTAACCCAGCTCACCGTCATACTCTGAGAAGTCACTGCAGAAATCCATGTCGGGGTCAAATGTCCGGTTGTCCTCCATGAAGTCCCAACCCTCACGAGAGATCTGGAAGGGTTCCTCCATGAGCAGGATGGGATTACTGACGGCACTGACATAAGAGCCGGTGACCGGGCTCTCAGAGACGTGGACGGAAACTGGGACACCTGGGATCTGCTCCACTACTGGGGCTGAAGATACGGATACACTGTTGTGAGCAGGAGGCTCAACAGAAGTTCCAATGGAAACTTTCTTCTTCATCTTACTGTGCAGGAAGTCCTCAGCACTGTCAAGCTTCTTGCCTCCCAACTTCTTCAGCTTTTTGCTCTTGGATGCGGCTCTCTTGTGCTCCGGAGGCACAGTGAGAGGATAGTCGCTGCTGCTGAGAACCTGACCTCCAAGGTGAACTTCCTGACCCTCCATGTAATCCTGGAGTTTCCCATCCTGGTTACCCATCCTGACTTTGTTGGCGCAGACCCTACACAGCGATAAGAGATTCGCCAGCAACTGGTGGTTCTCCGCCGCCAGCCAGCAGAGCTCTGCAACCGCCTCCTTTGTTGCCTGCTGGGAGTTGAGGAGTTCGCCTGAGGAGTCAGAAGACTGGCCTCTTTGTTCGGACACTGCGAGATCCTCCTTTCCCCAGTCATGGTCATTACCGGCCCTTTCTGAACGAGGGGCGCGGCTCTTGTACTTGAAGCCCGGGGCCCGCCTCTTGGGGAAATACAGGCTGATGCTGCTCAGCTCACGGATGGGTGCATATAGGAGCAGCACAGTGTGTGTGCCCTCCATGACGGGTGCCATGTTAATCACTCAAGCACTCTGAGTAAGTAGTCAACCCCCGGACAGAGTGACTGGGCTCTGGACTGCTGAGGAGGATCTCTGGCTATTCATCACCCGGCCTGTCCAGATACTGTCAGAGAGAAAGTAGCACACAGCTGTAAATCTGAAGATATATCCAGTAACATGTAAGTCCTACTAATGACTTTCATGCACTCCTGATGCCAGTTTGTAATCTTGTGTGAGTTCAAGCTTCAGATGAGATATAATCTTTACATTTTCAAACATAGAATATCACATCCAGGGCACTAAAGACTATTTGGATGCTAATGCAGAGCTAGTTTTAAAGCAAAACAACACAAACTGCTCCTTTCCCAGCAATGGGCCCTCCATATTTCACTGTCAAACCCATTTGTTAATTAAAAACCAAACACTGCAATGATTTAACTACACAGTGATTCTCTTATACACTTACCTTCCTAACCCTATTTTATCTTCCTCCTCTCCGGCACTGCTGTGTAAGTAGATGTAACATTTTCTAAGCCGCATTTCATCAACATTTCACAAGCTGCCGCATAAAAGCTGCGAGTGTCACACAAGGTGACGACACACGCAGAAGCCCAGTGCTCCGGCTGCCATTTGACATGTTTACAAGCAAAACAAGTGCATATTTTGCATGCGCTTCAATGGATGCCCTCAACATTTGCCAACATCCCCGAACTGTTTACATCATAACATAATCCCGTGGGTTATTGTCACCTTGCAACAAGCACGAGTGCAGTTATGAGTGTTAAGATGGCAGCATAATCACACTATCCTGCGGGTTACTGCTGCCCGCTGCAACTCAAATCGAGATAGTCAGCTACATTTATTATAAATTAGAATTTAATGCATAAAACTCCGCATTAGCCGAATGTCAGCTTCAGTTTGATGTCATATGTTTAATTAATTAATTACTTGAAAGTGCGCTGCAGAGCATTGCACCTGCAGCAGGTAAAAGCACAGCAGCACTTCGTTAAAAGATAAACAGTTACTTACCCGGTTAAGCGGCATGGCAAATATTTCTTCACATCTCTGTGCTGCAGCCAGCCAATGCTCACCGCTGCTTCACTGGGCTCGTCCGCCGTGATTGATGGGAGTTTGGTCCAATGGGGGAACTCAGCGCCGGCTCGCCGCTCTGTGATTGGCTCTTTAAGGATTCATCCGCGTCCCACATTTTGAGTCGGTGCAGCTGCAGCTCGCAGGTAGGCCGTGTGACGGGTTTCAGTCCATGCCGCGAGCAGGGAGGGAGCAAAGTTTGGCTGGGATTCATTTGATTTAACTGTAGAAGCAGTTTCCAGTAGTTCCCAAGCTAACTTTAGCATTTTGTTGTACAAAGTGTGTGCGTGTGTGTGTGAGAAAGTACCTGCTCTTTCAAGGCCCGAGGTGGCGCCATTTCTTATGAAACAGAGACACCTAGCGGCCAACACGTGCATCGCTGTTACACTACAACCTTGTGTCAGGACAGGATTTTCTTGAATCATATATTGATCTCCATCAAGGACATTATGGGGTTTTTTTCAGTTCAGTTATATTTGTATTGCAGGGAGCAGGATATCTCATATTTTTTTGTGAACATTTTATTGAATTTGTCCTTATTTACATGCTGTGGCAGTCACAATAACTTAGATTACACACTAAAAATGAAAGAAAAAGGGGAAACAGTAAAAGAAAAATATACACACATACACATAGATACATTGTTGATTTCAATGAAATTTGGTGTGAAGTTATGCTGGGAAATTAGGGTTATATCAGGGAGTTGGAATAACAGACCTTGCCTTGAAGTTCAAGTAATTATGGCACTTCTTCTATATCTGGCTATCCGGGCAGAGTGTGTGAACTTATTGGGAGATAAAAAAGAGTCCCAGTGAATGTTATCATTAGCCTGCTTGTTTCAACAGGCTGTTAATTGGGCAATGAATACAGGAAGGGAGGAAGATCATTTGTAATCATAAAGGAAGGAAGAACAAATGATTGAACTGAAATGAAGTGGACAGGAGTATAGAGGAGAAGGGGAGGATCAAGTGCTAAAAGAGGCTAAATGAAGCGAGGAAACATTCACAGTCAGGAGGGAAGGTGTTAGGACACAGCCTTGACACTAGAGGGCGGCATCGCATCATGATGAGGGAGCACGTGTGTTTATTTGATTTAGTTGTAGAGATGAGTGGGCTTCATCATGGCCGAGGGTCAGCTGTGATTCAGCTGTGAGCAACCAAAGACCAGACTGATCCCTGCTGCCACTGTACTCAGCCCACAGGACAAACTCAAATGAACTTGCATTGCATTCATTAATCTTTTATTCTTAGTTTAATCTAATCTTAATGTGAATAATTTAATGCCCATTCGTCCAATCATAATGTTTTAAATAGCTGAACACACTTACAATTAAATGTCAGTTTTCCTTCTTAGGCTCTCTTCGTGAAATGAAAGGTTTTTAGTACCCCTTTTTTTTTTTTAGATTTTCTAGCATAATGTAATAGTATGGCAACATCATAGCAAACACTGTGCAGATTATATTTTAGGGTAAAAGAAACATTTTGTTTCTGAAAGTGTTATGAGGATTTGTGCTGATATTGGAGGATGTCTATTATATTTGTCATATTTTTTTTTTTCTGAAACTCATAATTCAACTCATTGGAAATGATTATATTGTTCATTGTTTCACTTTCATTTATTAAACCCCATTTATGTGTCTATCTATTTATCCACCTTTGTGTTAGATTGCGTTCTGGAGCTATGGTTGTGCATGTGACAGTAAAACTTTGATTTGATTTTTGATTGATATTTTCCACTTCAACAGTGGTAATAACACATTCTGTGTACAGAAATATGTGGGCAGTAATATTAATTATGTGCCCCAAAAAATAGAAATAAACCACCAGCCTGTGAATAAGCTGTGATATACAGTAGTTAGTGTATAGTTCTGGTCTTCCACACAGAGAGGCATGTGTGTGTGCTGTGTGGTGCTGACCATGGTGCTGAATTTCCTGCATACTGTAGAATCAGCTCCTCTCGCACATTAGCCTGTTTTCTGTCAGGACACAGGGCGGGAAAACAGAAGCTAACGAGCCCTCCCTTTACATAGTGTTTATTTCACCGCATTTAAGGCTCTTTCTGTTTGAATATTCGCGCTCTCACGGTTGTATTAATAAGGTCTGCCGGTGACGTCGAAGATAAAGACCCCGCTGCTGTATCTTGGCCACACGACTTGGCTTCTCCCCGCTTCACCCGCCACACCGTCCCCAGTTGCTCCAGCCCACCGATGCTGACACACACTCCTCCTCCGGGCGGCGAGCGGGGCTTGAGCACAGGGGCTTGAGTGACACATGCTGCGGTAGTCTCCCCCGCTGTATGGCCGTGGATTAGCTATATGCTAATATCGACAGGAGAGAGGAGCCAGCGGAGGCTTCCCGAGTCTGAACAGGCTCCTTTGCAGCCATGGCTGAAGGTGGAGAAGGAGAGGATGAAATCCAGTTCCTCAGGACTGTAAGTACATTTCCTGCCGCTTGCACTTGAAGCGCTGCTCCGGTGACTGTGGGAATACGTGTAGCTCTCTTTTTCACGGTACCTTGCGTGCGGGATTATGCCTGTCGATTGCCTGATCACTCGGCTTGCCTCACAGATGTTATTTTTGCCCCCACAGCCTTTGATAGCCCCCTGCATTCTTGCAGATCTTTCAGGCGGTGATAGTGCTCCATTGTTTTGCGCATCGCTCACTGACAGCTATTGTCTTTTCTGCAGTCTCTTGTCTCAAGAAGTTGACAGCACTGTTTCCCGTGCCATGCAAAACTTAACATATGCACCTGTAATGGCTATAATTGCCTACAATTTGACAGTTGACAGTACAGACACAGTGATTTAATGTGGTCTTTAAATAAGTCACATAATTAAAAGGCTTCTTCTTGTAGCATCACTTAAATCTTCTTTGAGGAAAAGATGGAGTTGTGAGCCAGTGTGCAGGCTGGAATAATATATTCAAACGTGGTAGCCTGGCAGTGTAGGCTGCCTGTCCAGACAGGCACCCCAGGGTTTCTGTGCAGCAGCAAAGGTCTATGCAAATGAACTGAGGACAACATTTTGTAATAAATACAGTATTGCTGCAGCCGAGCCAGATTACTAAGGCTGTCTTACTTGTTGGACATAAAGCCAGTGCAGACTGTTTGTATTGTATGCTCATAAAAGGAGGCTATAATGAAGGATTAAACAGGTTGTAGACTATTCTTGGCTCTATCACTGCACTACAGTGAAATTATTTGCCACTTAGTAAAAAAATGTCTTTCTCAAGCTGAAAATGAGTGCTTAAGATTGGAAATGTCTGGCAGTGGCTGTGCAGAGAGGAACACTTTCCACTGTTGACAAAGATAGATGATGACATGATCTGCTCGTCTATGGTAAAATGCATTGAGAGACATATCATGTCTGAAAATACACACACACTCGGCCGGGGTAGATGAAGGAGCAGAGAGCTGGAGGTCTTCCAGATGGACCCCGAGACAGTAGGAGGTGTTTGGTTGCACATATTGCTGGCGCCGCTGCTTGTGGTCTCCCTTTATTAAGCTGCTCACAGATGCGCTACCTGCTGTACTTTGAGGTAAACGGAGTAGGGGTGTTCTTGTTTTTTTGTATGTCATTAATGTCCATTTATTTGAGGCTTGATTGAGATGTTTCAAAACACATTTTACAAAGTAATGTGTCTTAGTAATCTGCTAGTAATCAACCATATTTTACCCAACAAACAACAGTGTCAACAGAGATCTAAGCAGACACAGTGCAGCTTCATAACACTACCTAGCAACATACAGTAAGTGATGGATTCTTGACTAAGTCAGTGTTTTTGCACTGAAAGGCTTAGCTATCCCCAGTGATCTTTAAAATGTCCCTTTCCTTCACTCCAGCTGATACCTCCTCCTGGTTTGTCCCGCAGCCCCCCAACCTTTTAACCACAGCACATAGAGGTCACCACATCAGCATGCCTGCCACTCCAAAAAAAAGAAAAAAGAAAGAGCTGACATTTCAGCACCATTTCTCCTCTTTTCTGGGCTTGAACTCAAATGCCACCAATCCACAGTCAGGATTTTTAGAGACGAGCTTCTCATACGAGTTGCGGATTTAGCCGTTTTTGCCTGCTTGACTGCTCAGCTGGTCCCATTTGTTGGATTCACGGTGTTTTTTTCTGCGTGACCCTGGGAGAAGAAGTGAGATGACATTGACTAATAGGAAACTGCTGTTGCTTTAAAAAGAGCTTAGCAGCTTGTTGCATCCCTCCACGCGGGGAAGCAGCTAGACAGGCTGCATGGTGCTGGGATGGGGGAGCGAGCTTGGTGTTCATGAGTGTAAAAGTGTGTGTGTGTGTGTTGAATGCAAATGCGGGAGCTGTAGCTGTGTGGTGCAGTCAGGCTGCACCAGACGTGCCACAGCAGAGCACAGTGCAGAAATTATTCATCAGTCCAAGCAAGGCACAGCAGAACTACTCAGTGTAGAGGAACGGAACAGATACACACACCAGTTTGTACATGCAAACACACATATATACATAGACATACATTTATCTAGTACTTGACTAAAGTCAGTCCTGCAGAAACAAATGCTCAACTGGACACATATATTCAAACACATGCATGCACACACACACACACTAGCTCTAAACTTGCTTTTACACCATAGGTAGTCTGTAAGGATGTGTAGAGGCTATACTTCTCGCTGGCATCCAAGTGTTGCTTGTTATTGGAGTGAAGGAGCTTGATAAAGCAGTTCACAAACTGCCTTTTCTCTAACAACGCAAAGTAATTTCCCTGGAGTGGTGGCAGAAATTACCCCTGCCGGACTGCTGCCTATAAACCCAACTCAGTGGGAGGAACGGAAGGGAAAGAGAGGGTGAGAGCGAAGATATCTCAGCCTTGGGTAATTTGATGTTACAGGAAGAGGAACGGTGCTGATTGTGAGCCAGGAGACTCAGAGGAAAGCTTCCCCCAAACTGCTGTTTAATGTCAGAGGGGGCAAAGGGGGCTGCGTGGAGAGTTTAATAAGGCCTCATATTCTGCAGGAACTTTATTCGTCCTGTTTGTAAATTGGACATGTCCTCGGATGCACCAGCTCTAACAGCACGGGCTTCATTATAAGCAGTGTAGTGAATAAAATATCAGCTTATGGTTACATAGCTCGGGCTGCTCATTATGTAAGAGTAGTTTTCTAAATGAATTGCTCGCCTACTGCGCGTTGTGTCATTAGAGCAGACGGGGAGCAGAGGAAGAAGAGGGGATCGTAACAAACTTTTGTTCTCGTCTCACTCGGGCTATGTTTTGCCAGCCATCTTGACAGAAGGCCACTTATTAGTAAAAACATGGTACAGCATGCGCCGCTCCTCTGTAGCGAGGATCCCTGCGAGGCGAATATCAAATTCTGGTGATCTATTAGCAGTTCGTGTGGGAGTAGCAACTTTGAAAAGGCCAGACTGGGGCTTTGACTAATGCACTGTGGCAGCGCTCGGCTTGTTTATGTGAAGGCCCCGGTCTCACTTTGCATCCAGGCGATGACTGTTAATGCGGCAACACAGAAAGTAATGCAACGAGCCAAACCAGGAGGCTGAAAAATGAACCACATCGGGGGAAAAAACACACAAGAGCGTAAAGCAGTAAAGCGTTAATTTTGGCTAATGCCATGTGCCCCTGACTTAAGTGCCAGAGCTTGCTGCCTCCTCACCCACTCATGAACACCCTGCTGGGTTGTTGCTTTGTTGCTGTTGCTCCTTTTCGCCCCGCGTTGCGCTTCTCTTCTTTCCCCTTTCGTCATATTTTGCGTTTCACCTTTTCCCGCTTTTCACTTTTATCTCCCTCTTTTATCTCTCGTCTCCCTGTGGGTCTTTCTCCTCTCTCCATTGCGATCCGTTGTGGCTTTTGCACGTCATTAACATGTGCCGGCATGTGCGTCTGCACGCTGTGCTGTATGTTTTTGTGGAGGATGTTACCTCCAGTTTTTAAATGGTGATGTGAGAGATCCTGCTAGGGTGGATCTAACCCCTCCACATTGGCCCAGAGACAGCCAAAGGTGCCCTTGATCTGCAGGAGATACATTACTTTCACTGTAAAACTGTATGGAAGCATCTTCAGCTCACTTTGGCATAGACCAAGAAGAAGAAGTTTTCCAGGTTATTGCTCACCTTTCATCACATCTAAAAAATCTAAGTTGCTACTTGTTTGCACATGATTTTAGCGCTACAAGTATGCCCGACTTGCTTCATATTTGGCTCTGTCACTTGCCCCGTGTATAATTTTTTAGAGATTGCCATGAAATGATTCCCACTGATGGGAATTCAGTTCAGCACATCATCACATTCGACTTGACACTAAGGAGGGGAGCTTTAATGTTATTATGATGAGGCCTGCCGTCATTTCATGGTTGAATTAAAAAAGTAATAGCTGAGTTTCATTAGCGACCAAAAGGCATTTTGGGCATAATGGTGTGGATTTGAGCGCAGGGATTCACCACGAAACGGCTCTGCGAGGAAGTGATTTCATGAAACCGAGAAAAAAAATTCTTCTTCTCATGCAAATTGTCACAGAGCACGTTGCCTGTCAAGTGTTTTTGGCACATGTTTGAAAACTGCTTGATGCTGCGCGTGAATGCTTGACTTTCCTTATCTCTATGTAATTTATTTATTTGTAACTTGGGCAAGTGTGAAATTGATTTACAGTGGTTCTGTACCTGGACAAGTTGTATTTAAACTACTCAAAATGCAGTTATGTATTTTTTTTAACTGATTTTTTATTCAATACACATAATACAGAGAACATACAACTTGAAGGAGATGCATATACAGTTACACTTGTTTTTAGTCATATTCTTTTCATGCCCATTCTGAACATTGTTATGAAATAATAGCTCTTCTTTGGTGATAATAATTATCATATTACATAAACATGAGCAGCACATATCAAATACCATACCATTTGTACCACCAATGAGTTAACAATACAGTAACTGTAGTATTAGTCAAACCAGTTTCAAGGCTTGTACCTAAGAAATAAGAAAAAACAAGTGTACCAGGAATAAAAGTACAAATAAAATTAAAAATAAGTACAATGAAATAAATAAAAGTAAGAGTAGGAAAGAAGAGGTGCCTAAAGTTCTGGCATTGCCTGTATTAATGGTGACCATCTGTCAGCAAACCTTTCAGCTGTAATCTTGCTGTGATTTTCTCTGTCATAAAGACATTTTTTACCCTGTCTCTCCACTGCATTATGCTGGGGGGCTGCGGCTTCAACCAGGAAGCTGTTATCATTTTTTTGCTACTAAAAGCAAAATTCTTAATAAAGAAATCAGATCTCTGTCCTTGATATCATCAGGAAGTATACCCGGTATGCAAAGTGCTGGATCTAAAGTAAAGTTGAGCAAAGTTATATCATGTATAAGGCATGGTATTGCTCAAATAGATCTTCTTCTGCACTGCATGCATACATACATGTCCATATATCCCTGCTGCAGTATTGATTTCCCTCATATCTCCCATTAGCATCACCTGAGACTCATTCACAGTTCTCAATATTGCACTCTCAAAAACCTCAACTTGCAGAAAAGTAAGTTGGTGTAAGGTTCAGTATGGAAGTGTTGCTGAGCAGAAGGCCGTTTCTCTGTGTTGCGTGATGAAGATGGACAGTTAAGATAGGCCTGTGATGTAGAGGGAATTAAGCCAGCAGGCCTGCCCAGAGACAACCCAGTGTAAAGCTGCTGTAATGAGCTATTGATCGTGCCACCAAATGAAGAAATTTCCTCAGTAATGTCAGTGGCATGCAGTAAGCGGGCCTGATTGATCTGGTGTTTGGAGCATGAATATTTAATAGGGTAGTGTAGGACGTTTCCTCCCAAATGAGACCTGGTTGTTCTTTTCTCTTTGGTTGTTGACCTCCAACATGCCATTTGTGTTTTCAACTATAGAATCAGAGAGTGGCAAGCCTTGATGTGACAGTAGTGACTGTGGACTTTAGTCTCAAACATGCTGTGGTCGGTCTGCTTCGACATACCTAAGGTGTTGGATATCATATTGCAGAAGTTTAGTGCTGCAACAAGTTATTATTTGCATTATTGATAAATCTACTGTATCTATTATTTTTCAATTAATTGACTACTGCTTAGTGCATTAAGTGTCAAAAATAATGACAAGCTACAAGCTAAGACAAGCTGCCTTGTCTTTACCTAACCAACAACCCAATATCTAAAGTCATCCAGTTTACAATGATGTGGAACAAAAACAGCAAATCCTCACACAAGAGAAGCTGATATCTTTTGTATTTTAACTTGGAAACTGATATCTTCATTTCTTCTCTATACACTGCATATACTTTATATTACACCTCTACTGTGCAAAGTGTCAGTGATGATTAGTGTCAAGACACTTTTGGGAAAGACTTGAATGAGTTTATCCCTCACACTATAGTGTGTTTATTTAGTTAGAGCCTGAATGAAAACAATAACCAGATTCACTGGAGTGAATTATATTAACATTTCATGTCTGCCTGCCTGTAATCAGAAGTAAAAGACACGTTTGTAATTGTAATTTTGTAATTCATTTTAAAATTATATGCAGATCTATGCTCAACAAACTTCCACACCTCATCAAAACTCATGAAAGTTTAATAATATCACGGTAGCTTTCGCATAAAGAAAGGCTTCCTGACACCTGAGTGGACTAACATACCTGTTCAAATGCATTGTGTGATTCTTATCGCATTCAAATAAATAACTACCTATTCCCTAATTGTTGTCTTTGTGTATAACAAGTTAATTGTTATTCACACCAGGGACAAAAAAGCCATTGTACCCAGACCAATCCTTTATTACCAATTCGCTTTATTCAGAGACAAAATGTTTTTTCTCCCTTATCTTTACAAATACCAGTGATGTCGATGAGTCATAGCCCTTTCGGTTTCCTGTAACTTCTTTTGTGCTTCGGCCACCTCCTGATATCCACGGCTGGCTGCTTTGGACCAACAACAATGCAGTGCAATTAATCCTGCAAGCACCACTGACAGTGTACAGAAAACATGCAAACATAAGATTGTTGCACTTCTGTTACTTCCAAGCGGGACTGCTCATCTTGCTGGCAATGGAGGATATATAAGCAAGTTGTTTTGGTCTGTGTAACACCACATTGCCCAAATGAATGTTTGAAACATATGTTGAGCACAATATCTACACATTTACTTAGCTGACGCTGTCTTAGCCAGTTAGCTCTCTGTATCCTGCGGTACATTAGCTCTACCACTGCGTGGTTCAAAGCTATGGTGCTGTTGTCCATTTCCTTTCACCTCTTGCCGTCTTGTTTAATTTTAACCCAGAAAATCCTTAAACACCATAAGGCTAAGTGCACACATGCCACACAGGCCTCACCACCGCCAGCCTCTGTTAGCCCGTTGTTAGCTGCTACCTCCTCCATAGCTAGCAGGGCCATCTCTGTCTCTGCTTCTCTTTGCCATCGCTTCTTGGCAGTTATTGTTGGCTCACACATACAAGGCTGTATTTCCAAATATGTGGCTATCCATTAGTCACTGGTTGTAGAAATTCTGTGCACTTCCACAAATTTCTACTGGTGTGTTGCTTTCTCACCTTTCCCTCTAAAGTAATCTTTCTGTTTTCTAAATTGCTGTGTGTCTAACAGCAGTTGAGTGCACGTACATTCATAAAACCTAGCATCGCCCTGGCTGTTGTTTTAGTTGTAGTTTCAAAATATGGCGTGGCTTACCTGAATGATGTCACACCCTTTGATCAAATTGCCTTACAGGACGCATTGATATCAACACCCATTTTATTCTATACCATCTTATTTGCTTTCTTCATGCATACCACACTCATATTTGTCCGTTAACTAGTTAGCTTAGGTTAACATAAAGACTGGAAGTGAAGGGGAAACAGCTAGCTTCTGTCCAAATGTAAAACTAAAAAAGACCTGTTAATAAGTGAGCTTTAGAGGCGCTAGTAAGTGGATTTCTTTTTCATCTTTAGACAGAGACAGGCTAACTGTTTCTCCTTACTTCCAGTCTTTGTGCTAAGCTAAGCTAACCTCCTGCTGTCTCTATAGCTACTTATTTAGCAGACAGCCATGACACTGGTGTGGACCCTCTCATCTGACTCTCAGTAAAAGAGGGAATAAGCATATTCCCCAAAATGTCAGACAATTCCTGTAAGTTTATTTTGAGGAATGGCAGAAGCACTATAAGTAATTCGCATATAGTGGTTCTTCTTAATCAAGAAAAGGCTTGTTCCTGTGAGTGAGTCTACCGGTGTTGTCAGGCTTTCTCAGCTTTATCTTTGTTTTCTCAATCATTTGATGATGAGTCGCTGCACAGTGGGATATGCTGCACTGCATCAATTATGTCCTCCTCCAAGGTGTCACTGTTTGCTGCCATTTTACCCAAAACAAACCAGAGAATCACCTCCTAAATTGTAATTAGCTGCAGGGATGGCACCAAATCCATCCAGCGGGGGGAAAAGTTTGGCTCATTTAAAACTTTCTGCCTGTTAAAAGAGATTCAAATCTGAATCTGCAGTATTGACCAAAGAGTGTGCAGCTTTCAGTGAAGATGTATTCAGATTACTAATGTGGACAGACTCGTGCAGTAGAGCGGACACCTGGTGATGGAACTCAACTGCTTCCTGAGAACATAGTGACAGGGTATGCTGAAACTGAAACATTTTCGGATTTCCCTACCTGTGCAACCGACAGCCCCGTTACCACAGAAACAATGTCAGTGTTTTTGACATTTTACCATAGGTAAAAATCATTAAAACTCTCACTATGTTTGGCTGTCCTTGTGAATCATTCTCCTCCTACATAAAGCAGCTCTGGTATCTGCCGTAATTATGTCCAATGTTCTGTCTCCCCACTGTGCCCCTAATAGGCCATTTAGAGGAGTGTTTACTGCTGCAATCTGCTGCTGTTGAGGCTCACTTTATATGAGAAAGTTGAGTGTCTTTCTCTGAGTTTACTGAGTTTTTAAGCAAACCTTGACAGTCCTCTGAAAAATGTAACGCCGGATCGTTACACGGTGGGCAAGGTACTCCCAGTGCCACCAGTGCATGTTAGTGAAGAATCTTATTGACTCGACTGAGGGTGTGTAATTGAGTAATTTGCAGGATCTTCACACATAGGTGCATCCGGCGCTACAGCAATTGCTGTGTTGAGAAAATCCAGTGATGTTCTCCCTCTAGGCGGGTGCCAAAGTCTCTGCCTTTTCATCTGATATTGACAACGGTGGCGTTTCCCACCTCATAAAAGATTCATACCTCTTTAACAACCTCTGCGTCGCGCCACGCCAGCACAGACAAGGAGATATCACCCTCTTTATTGGGCCTTGTTGCTGCAGAGTCAACGATGTGTGTCATAAAGAAATGCACTATCCTGCGTTGCCAGCGCGCACGGTTGGAGATTCATGGGGGTTGCATGCACAGCAAGGATACTCATAACGACACACACATGCACGCCAACACATATTTGCCCCACCTTACCCTCATCAGCCCAACATATTTGCACTGTTCGAGAGCACTCCCTGCTAACCCGGCATTATACTGCTTTTTTGTAGTTTCTATTTCCTTCTGGGAATCTGCAGTGCTTCTGTGGAGAGGCAACTTTTATAGCTACCTCTAGCCCTGCAGGTGAGGGAACACATAGAGATTGTGGAGCATTTTTTATACCCTTACTGGGCTGAGTGTCTCTGCAGCATTGCTCAGTTTTTCTCAGCCCCCAGTAGCACTCCCTCCCAACTTACAGAAGTGTTTCTGTGGCAGTATAGCTGACGAGCTGACACTTCAAAAGTACCTCACCAAGCTCTTAATGGCCTCCTCCTGAAACGTATGACAAATCAGAGTGCTGCAGGTTGATATTTGATGCAGAAAAAATTGCCCTGCAAGAGGCTGTCTTCTGACTCTGAGCCCGGATGAGGTGAGATGTCTGTTTTTAAGCAACACAGCTTTTCTTTTTCTTCCCCATCCGTTTCTTTCATGATGTGTTGCTCAGGGTGATACGTCCCTAAATTTGGCAATTGTCACCAAGTCAGACTATTTCAGCATTCTCCCTTTGCTTCCATCTGCCTTCTCTTCTCTTGTGCGATCCTTTTCTCCGAGTCTCGGCTGTGCTTTAGCTTTGACACAAGAACCCTTCACCTGGGCATCATCACCAGTCCCTGAACAAATAGAGTTTGACACAGCGGTGTCTCAGCTGCAGTTCAATCTCCGCTCTCCTCTGTGCCGGGGGCCCAACGAAGCTACACTCACAAGCATGTGGATGAGCGCTCTGAAGACTTTTAGTCAGGTCAGGCCTTAAAGGACAATGGATATTTTTATCCCGGAGAAGCTGACACCGCGATCACGGTTATTGCATATATAGGGAATAAGTGTAATACTGTTACACTGTCCATGTCTCTGCAGTAGAGGGTAAAAGAACATCATTTCTAACATTTATTTCTCCAATTTATGAACAGATAATCTGGTTAGAATATGAAACCGTTACTTTCTTGGCAAAAGCCAAGTGTTGAGGGCAATGTTCCCTTTAGAGCTTTGGAAATGTGGGATATATATGATGATTGGATCACATCTCCATGACCCACCACGGCCTAAATATGAACATGCTTGCACTTGATGAGTCTGTTTGAAGGAATACTTTGCCATTACAAGAAAAATGCTTATTTACGTCCTTCAAAACAATCAGATGAGAAGATTGGAACTACTCTCTATGAAGCTGGAGTCAGCAGACGGCTGGCTTATGTGTAGCTTAGCATAAGGACTTAGCTTAGCAGGGGGAAACAGCTAGCCTGGCTCTGTTCAAAGGTAAAAATATCCTTTTACCAGCATCTCTAAAACTCACTGATTAACATGTTATATCTCGTTTGCTGAGACTCCAGGAACTCACGGGTCTGACCAAGGAATAGTTCAAGCACATAACCCCCTGTAAATTCATAAATGATCATTCTTACACTTTGGGTTTTTGTATGGATTAAACAAAAAAGATATAACATTTTTATTAGAGATGCTAGGCAATTCTTTTTACTTTTGGACAGAGGCAGGCGAGTTGTTTAACCCTGCTTTTAGAAATAGGCTTATTCTCTTTCTTACTGAGAGTTAAGCTACAGTTAGCATAGCTTAGCATAAATACTGGAACTGGGGGGAACAGCTAGCCTGCTTCTTTCCAAAGGTAAAAAATAAAAGTTCCTTCAGCCAGCACATCTAAATCTAATTAACTAATTAACACGTTATATCTTGTTTGTTTAATTTAAAAAAAACTGTGTGGAGTCTTGTGGGTTGCTGTTACTCCAGGAGGTCACTGCTCCTGGCCAAGAAATAGTTTTGCACGGAACCCCAACTGCAAGTTTTTACACTTCAGTTTTATACGAATTAAACAAGGCTAGCTGTTACCTCTGTTTCTAATTTATGCTAAGCTAAGCTAAACGTCTTTTGGCTCCAGCTTCATATTTAATGGACAGACATGACAGTGGTATCGATCGTCTCATCTAACTCTCTGCAAGAAAGCAAATAAGCCCAAAATGTCAGACTATTTCATTAGAGGTTACACTTCTGTAGTTTGACATGCGGCAAATGACATGACATTCTTTCTGTGTGGATTGGGCACAGCCTGTGGCAGAGCTGAAATACCTGCAGTTGCTGCTCCCTTTGGTATTCTAGGCCACATATACAGTTCTTCCACTTTCTTCGACCTGAAGTGTAATTTCCATCTTCACACCACTTCGGTCTTTCTCTAGCGTCACACAGTTGAAATAGGGAGTCAAAATTCACGCTTTGCTTCCTGGACGCGGGAAGGTTACAAATGCACCTGTTAGTGCTGCTCTCCCTTCGGACCTCCAAGAAGGCTCCTCTTCCTCTAAAATTACAACACATTGCTTGTCAGAAAGTAGAGGCAGCCTATTTTCCCTTCTCTGTGTTCTGCCACAAAAAGTCTCAATTCCCTCGGTAAGTGAGGCTACTTTGTGGAGAGGAAGCAGAGGGACTGAGAAGTAGTTTGTTCCTTTTGTTCCCCCGTCGCAAGCCCCATCTATAGTGCTGTCACATAGTGCTCCTGAGCATCCCCAGTGCCATCATGTAGTCAGGGGAAAAATGCAACATTACCCCAATCTTCTTCCATAGTCATTGTATTGTATCATCTCAAAGCACTTAAAAACATTACAGAGATGTTGCCAGGTTTTTCCTTTTTTTTGTTCAGTAGTATGGACAGTGGAAGCCTAAAGCAAGGAAGTGATGAAAATGCTTACTTAGCCTTTCACATTAAAGTCACCGCCGGGGAGGCAAAGCAGTGCTGCGAGGTGCAATGAAACACTTTACAGCCTCCCTCCTCTGCTCCCTCGGTACTGAAGCATGCAGACAGGCTTAATACCTCCAGACATGGGAGGGGTGAGGTTTGATCTGCCTGCAGGGCTCACTTAGTAACGCTTGTTTTATAAACTTCCCCCTCATATGACCTGTAACAGCCCCCATTTTTAATGGAGTAATGTTTTTACATTTTTGTAATATAGTATACTCTTACATTGCGAAGCTAACTGCAGCTACAAACATTCTGTGTCATTTGAGCTGGAGCCATTTTTCACCCTTAGCTATTTGGTTCACAGTGATCGCCATACCTGTCCAATCTCCAAGATGGATTGCCTCGGCCCATATGGTCGCTGCTGTTCACAGCTGTATAGTGTGAGTGTATGGTGATTGGGTAATTAGATTGCCTACAGTGATTAGACAGTCCAGGTCTGAATATGCGCCAGATGACTGTTCCACACACACACACACAAACACACATACACAACAACAACCTGAGAGGATCAAATATGGATGGGACTATTGAACCACCACAGATTAGATTATCTTCCAGTGCCTTGGTGGTATTTTCTCATTTATTTATTCTTGGAAAGTCGACTGAGCATCAATGGGCTTTCAGCCAATTGCCTACCTCAAACCAAGCTAAAATAGAGAGATAAAATAGTAGTTTAGCTAATATTTTTTTCCATTTGTGCAAAAATCTGTTGATACTAAGAGTTGCTATAGATATCGGTGTAGGGAGATTTGACTGCTTCAGGAACTGCTGCTGATGTGGGCCTGTAACACCCATTGCGACATTGCAACTGATGTATACGGATAAACTTGACGTACTTGACCTGATATTGCAGAATTCTAAGTTTAGATGTAGAGCACACTGTGCACTAATGGGAAATGTGTTTAATGATCCTCCAAACAACATACTGTATCCATGCCAGTGCAGTCTACAATGCAGCTGCATGCCAGCGACTGGCCACTGACACTGTTCAATAACAAGCTGTAAAGCTGTCATCCTCAGCAACCCTTAGCAAAGCCTTTAAAGGAGGCTGAAATTTTAGCGGATGTCGAGATTAATTTATGGTGTCACTCTGGCCTGGGGATTTTAATGATGTGTATGTGTGTGTGTGTGTGTGTGTGAGCTCCTTGTGCTCTCTATAGCTGTTTTCCTTTCTTTCTCTCTCTCTCTCTCTCTCTCTATCGTTCCGTCTGTGCTCTGGGGGCAGCATGTTCAGCACTGTGCCTCAAGATGAGCATTAGCACTCCCATTTACACAGCAACACTGAGTCATGAGAACAAAGCTTCGCTCCTCTAGTCCAACTTTTTTTTCTCTTCGCTCTCCATCTATGCTGGTGTCACACCACAGTATGAGAGAGCATTAAGCTACAAGTCTATGAATCACTCCAACGGTAAGCCAGCAGATAGCATGTGTAATCGGCACCACAATATTCTGGAACATTCCGTGTCTTATAGTGCTTCCTCTGATACTGGAGGACCATTATAGGAAAATATGGAAAAAAGGGAATACACATCCTATAATTATTGTCATCAGTTCAATCAATGGTGCTAATAAAGTGACCTTGATTTGATCCTCATCAACAAATACAGTATTAGGGACCAGCTATTGAATTATAAGTCTATTACTAAATTTGTGTGTAACATATATTCTTAGTAACTTGTAGTAATAGCAGTTTTCTAAATCAGGTTTTACCATTAAAATTTAAGACATGTCTTAGCTAGTAAATTAGCTGCTAGGAAACATCTGTAGTGCCGTCCGATCAAAAGCTATCAGCTGTGTAACAGGAAGTCCCTGTAACATCACAAGTGTAGCATTACAGCTGTAGCTTAACTACCAAAAATATGTTTAGAGGGCCAAGTAATATATTAAACTTCACTGCAAATCCTTTTTCTATACAGGCATTAAATTTGTTTTATTTATATTAGGGCCGTAACTAATGATTATTTTCATTATCGATTAACCTGTCGATCAGTTTCTCAATTAATCGATCAGTTGTTTCGTCCATAAAATGTCAGAAAATGGTGAAAAATTTTGGCCAGTGTTTCGCAAAGCCCAAGGTGACGTCCTCAAATGTCTTGTTTTGGTTGTTAGCAAGCTAGTAAGCTAGTTTTGTCAGTTGGTTCAGTTGGCAACAATGTGATGTGTAAATCTCCACTTGGTAAAGGCTTACATTATAACAAGGTTAAGTTTGAACATAAAGAGCCGGTATAACAGGCTCCAGGGTCTGAATCCATTTTGGATTCTAATCATTCATGAGCACTGTATAGGAGGAGTACAGTCTAACAGTGCTTCACTTGACGCTATAGGATCTTTTTCTATCCACAATAAATAAAAAATATGGAAAGAGAGGAATATGGTATGCACCTCACACTTACTGCGTATATGTGTAATTATTCATGCAAATAGAGCTGATACTGGAGCTGAAAACAACATTAAGTCACCTTGAGTTGATCCTAAATCCTTTTGGATTCTGATGATTCAGAGGTAGATGATACCCTGATGCTGTTCTTAAAGGGAATAAAAATGTACCGTACATAACGTTACATTATGGTTAACATGTATAGTCCACACCTACCATGACCAGGAGGCATTAACAGATGGTTAGCCCGATAATTCCCCTATGTTTTAATAGTGCGTCATTATAGACTGCAGTCCTCTCCTCTCCTGTTCCTGCTGTGGACAGCCTTCTAATAGGCCGGGGAAACACCTGGTCTTTTTCTGTACCTACACTGTGTGAGTGAGTGTGAGAGATGGAAGGCAAGGCGGGAGAGGAAGCTTGTAGGGGGTGCAACCACTGCCCAGCTGTATTTTGTTCTGCAGTGCCCAACCAGCTGTATCAATCTGTCCGGAACAAAGTCTCCGTGTGTGAGTCAGCCTCTGTATAGTGTTGACTGGCAGCAGCAGGCCCCTGGTGATGATGGAGACTTATTAGCCAGTACACTGTAGAACGGTGTCACGCGGGGACAAAGGCAAGTGGAGGCAAGTGCTGTGGTCTGCTGTGCACGTGTGGTGCATTGGCTTTGCTTGTAGAACCTTTTCCATTTGCCACTCTACATGCTTCTTTCCTTTCCTTTCTCCTCTCCTCTCCTCTCCTCTCGCCTGCGGTGTTATACCCTTCAACTTCCTTCCCAGAAGGCCGCTCGGTGCCACCCTCGGATCAGTTTGCTGTTGATTCTTTGGCGCCGCATCAAGCTGAAGAAGACAGAACAAATCTGACCTCAAAGAGCGAGGCAGAGAGCAGAAAGCTGCTGCAGCTGCAGGAGTGGAGTCTGGATTTTATCGCCACAAGTCTTTACTTTGATGGGGTTTACTTTGCAATGGTAATTTCTTCTTAACGGGAGGTGTAATTGCCTTTTCTTTATGAACTCCTTTAGATATTTACGCACCTTCTCCTACCAACGCATTTTTTTCCTAAAGCATATACACAGACAATTGGTAGTTTGGGTTAATGCAATTTAGCAATTCAGCTCCATGTACAAGCTTTATATGCCACATTTTAAGGAGGTGACAGGATATGTTGTCATGGATGCATGGCTTGTGGCTCTGTCGGGTGTCGAGGCATCTTAGAAGCCAAAACCCGGAGACAAATTAATGATGACACCACTTGTCATGTTGTTCCCGTCCTATGGGAGATCTAACACTGTACTCCCATAGTCCTTATTATGCAGTGTTTGTTCTTTTCTCTGCAGCATTGACGCTTTAAACTTGAGGTAAAGTATCTCGCATGAACAAAGATGAGCGTTGCTAATATCATGAGTGCTGGGTGTAACATAGTGCAAGCAGTGGTAATACAAGTCTTATGGGAGGCATTGGAGCCACACATGAAATACTGGAGCAATTCAGTTGCCATCACACCCAGACTCATAGTGCTCCAAAACAGAAAACAGACTGTTTTCCTGCAGAGAGGCACTTTGCTCTTTTCCTCTCTTGCTCAAGCTTTTTTGTGCCTGTAAGATATTTTGTGACTCTAGCTTTACAGTAGTTATTGTAGCGCCTCCAGAATGTACTTGAGCCCTGGGCAGTGCATGATAAGGTAGTAAGAGTCTCTTTCCATGAGCTGATGGCATGCACTGCACTTGCTGTAGACATCTCTTCAAACCAAAGGCTTACTCCAGACTCCTCCTGAGAGCGTTTTGGTTCAGGTTGCTTCTACTTATTTCACTACTTAAGAGGAAGCCTTCGCCATAAAAACATCAAGTTACACTCCACAAACCATGGACTTCTCATCTTTGTTTACTGGAGGGCTGGAATCAAAAACTACAAATGCAGTAGTGTACATAAAAAAACTGAGCTGGGGAGAAAAGAGGAGAAGATGAGGAGAGAAAAAGAGATGCCCTTTAAATAATTGCACACTTGTAAGGGCCCAAATGCTAGGATTAGTTTTTCACCAGCCATAACAACCCGTTACTTGCCTCTAAACTCTGTAATCACTCCTTATTATCATCAATAATGATAATTTATTTAGAAGCAGTATTGTCAGAGAATAAGCGCAGTCCATGCCAGCCACACTACAAGGTCAGGCCTGTAGGGCAGCGCTGGCAGGTTTACACTCCCGGGACTTTGGTGTTTTACAGGAGGAAGTGTCTTTCATCTCGGCCTGAATTCATATACAGTTCAAAATGACTGGCTTACTGCAGCCTTGTTGAGGAGACCTTTGGTATGCCTACCTGTCACTATGCAAAAATCTCCACCAATGCCATTATTCCCCTGTGCATCAGCGTGCAGCGTGATTGGACGAAACCAAGACAGTAAGCCGAGTTGTCATCATGGCTCGCTCATTGATATGCTTCAGCGTTACTCACACAAATCTCATAGGAGTTTTCACACTATTGTTGTGCATACACACACACACACACACATATACACACATATACACAGTGGAGATGACAAATGCATGGATTTACACAGAACAAAGGAATAAGACTGAGAGTATGAGAGAGGGCGTATTATGGTAGAGTGAAATTCAATCTCAAGGTGCCCTTGGAGACTCACTTCTCGCATTGTTTAAGGACAGTTGGGTACTGTTGTTCCGCTAGCTTCTCTACAATCTCATTGAGGGTTTTTTTAGCCTGAAAGTCTGAAACTACTGGATGTCCTTAGATGAATTCTAATGATTTAGATGATTTGTCATCTAATGCCACCAGCAGGTTGACATTTTTGGTTTAGAGTGAGAATGTCTTCAACAACTATAGTATAGATACCCCAGGATCCCAAAGTGCCATTTTTATGTCAAAATTTCAATTTGTCCAACACTTTGGTTTATGACCAGATGAGCTAATGACTTCCCATCAGCCTCAGCTGTACTTTGTGTTTAGTGCTAATTAGCAAATGTCAGCATGCTAACATGCTAAACTAAGATAAATATTATACATCCTAAACATCCGCATGTTAGCATTGTCATTTTATGTTATGCGTGTTAGCATGTTAGCTCAAAGCACCACTGTGCCTAAATGCAACCTCACAGAGTTGCTAGCATGACTGTACCTACTCTTAGGGGCGAATTCACAAAAGGATTGCGCAGTTTTTGCGGCCGCTGCCAAGCAAATAGCGTCTCAGTGCTCCGGTGCTATTTGCACATATTTAAATTAGGTAATATGCATAGGCCTACATTTGGTGCAAAATTGGCCCCTTTCTATGCAAACGAGCCTCATTGCAAAAAGAGTCGAATTCACAAATACCAACACTAATAGCCACAGACAGTTAGAGAGAAAATATTTGCGTCTTCAGAGAGTTGGTGGTAACCGAAAGGCATTTATAAGGGGTGTCACGCCAAGACTTTACATTGATCATGGCAGCAGTGATTGTAGCCAGGCGAAGGCATTGTCATGCCAGGCGTGTCTGTAAATAATATTTTGACATTACATGCTTGACACGGTAGCAGTCCATGGTGGTTTTAAAAACGCACTCCGAATGCAACTTGTTGAAATTTTGAATCATTTATTGTACGAAAAAGGGGTTACAAATGTTGACAAAATCGGTTCCATAATTCCCGTTAAACTCAAAATATATCAAAAAACACTACTAAAAGTTATAGGGAATAATGATAAAGTGGTCAAATTTGGCATTGAGTCTTTTGGCAATCTTCACAGCATTTGCTATTTTAATTTGGATCTGTCGTGATTTTAACAAAATTAAATAATGATTAGTGCTCTGTTCTAATATCATAGGTAATCTTTGTTGTGTGAAAAGTGTATGCCATTCTTTTCATTCTCATAGTTCGACACTCAAATGACCTCAGTCTGTCAAGATGGAGATGTTTTATCCGTTACGGTCTTGATCATGTGGGAAATGTTGTTTTTTGGCTAAAAACGAAAATATGAAATAAACATACAGTTTTTTTTTTTAAGTTACCAGTTTCTCTTTAGCTCTGTATGCAGCGCTCTGATTTAGCTTGATCTCTCTAATTGTTGCTGTAGAGATCTTTGCATACCATCAGCCAAAAGTAGCAGAATCCCCTGAAGTCTGATGTTTTCTTCAGATTTTGTAAACTGACCCATCCCAAGTTGAGGAGAGCATCTTCTTTCCTGCCAGTCTGGCTGACATCACTTAGTGCTTCACTCTATGAATGATTGATAGCAGTGAGCGCCCCCTCCTCCTCGGCAGCAGTCAGGTGCAAGGGGATGAGTGAGTAAGAGGGGTTGGTGACGGAAGGAGGAAGAGACAGAGAGAGAGAGACAACGTCAGATACTTAAATATACCTCAGTGCGGGGGTGAGACGGGGGGAAAAAGTGCCAGTCATGGGCCAGACAGAGGCAGAGACATGAGAGTTAGCCTCTCTGATTAAAGAGATGCTTGTGTATGTGTGTGTGCCCGCCAGTGTGTGTGTGTGTGTGCATCTTGGCACTCAGACAGGCAGGAATGTGATGGATCGATAGTGTCCTTATAGGGCCCGAATCAACCCTATGCTGGCTCCCTCAACAGGGAGACTGATTGCATGTTCCAACCCAGCCAAGTGTTGATTTACCTTAGAGGCCTATTCATTTCAATCTGCATCCGAGTTGAATAACATTTTCATATTGATCCCAGACTGTTAGCATTATCCAAAGTCTTTCCCATAACGGTCCCATGAATGGCACAATCAATTCCAGCTGTCAGTAGTATCTCAATTATATCTGCTTCCTAATGCACAAACAGTACACATGTATCCCATAATGTATATTATAATGATGGACTGTATTTATCAATGTGGATATACACAAGGGGTGTGCAAAATATGATTATGATATTGGAGGCTATTTTTTGATAACGATATTCATGAAGATATGATTAAATACTGAAAAATACTTTATTATTAATTTAATTATTTATTCACTTTATTATTTAAATGATTTGCCAATGATTCAGCTATGCTGGACTGTGCCAGCGTAGTTTGACAAAAAAAACATTCAGAGCTTTCAGACAGATTTTCTGGCCTTCATCAGCTCAATTTGCTTAGTTGTCATGGAGGTGATTCAATTGTTATTATAAACTGTATATAAATGTATTGTAAAGAATTTGTAGCTTGTCTCACTACATGATGAAAGTAAGTGGCTTTACAAACAAACCCTTGTACTGACAGTCAAAAGGCAGAAGTGCATTCTAAAAGCAAACTGATGCCTGATTGGTGTTACTTCGGTATAAGACTGGATAAGGCTCCTGGTGCACTCTGCAAAATGCGTCATATAAGCAAGGTGGCAGCTCATGTATTCACGATATTTTGGCTTCACTTTTGCATAGCGAGAGGAAGTGGTGACGTGTCATCCATATGGTTGTTGTGATGTTACAAATGGAATTCGATCATGTGATAACAGATGGTCATTTATGGGGGAGTGGGAGGGGGGAACCTTAACCCCAGTCTCCGCTCACATGGCCGCAGTGCTCAACCAGGTGCTGCTTGAGATGGTGAAATAAGTTTTTTTTGTTGCCCCTTTTTACTGTTAAGATCTTCTTACGCTGCTTATATATTACTGTGGTTTGTCTGACTAACCAAACCACTTCCACAGTACCAAAATTCCTCCACATCAGAGCCGGTGCTGTGTCAAAAGCTGTTTCCCCATCAATTTGTGTTTCACCTTATCTGAACCCAACCTTATCCCTAATGCTTATCCATAAAGTTCATGTCATATGAAATGATGGGAAAGATTCCCATGTTAAAGACTTGTGTTCACGTCATCAAGACCATCGTATGATTACAGAGTTGGTCGTGTAGGGATTGAAATACTGTGCATTGACAATATAACACCATATACATTAAGTTTGGGTTTAATTACATTGACTTAACTTTGGCTGATGTGAGGCGTCTATATTTGTTTGGCTCTCAGGCACGTCCATATTATTAAACGCCAAGTCGGATGTATCAGAGCTCTCAGACAAAAGCTCACAATGTGCTTAGAATTAGAATCTCTCCCTGAACCACATCTGAGGCACACGTGAGCACCAACTGGGAAAAAAAAAAGTGTCATGCGTGCGTTTGGAGGGCCCCGAGGCTTGTCATATTGATTTTCATGCAGTGCTTCTAAACACACAAATGTAAAANNNAAAAAAAAAAAAAAAAGCTGTATATGCACACGCACTCAGAGACACACAGATGCTAGTCATCTTTATTCTCTCTCTCTCTCTTGCATCATGCGCTGTAATGGAGTGCTTTACTGTTACTACTACTACTGCTGCACTCTGCTCTCAGCACAATCCCCCTTACATTAAATAATGCAGCTGGCCATTGTGCAGAAGCCCCCCCCCCCCCACCCGTCCCGTAGCAGCCCATATCAGCAAATTTCCGCTCGCTCTGCTATCGTGAAGAGTAACTATGTCCAATTCAGCGTTTACGGGGCCAACGCTATAAACACTATCAACCCATTTACACAACAGCAGCATCAGATGTTGGTTTCCGGCTGTTGTTCTCCCAAAAGAATGCATACTGGGAAAAACTGCTCTCTACTACACCTGCCTTTGCTGATGTATATAATTGCCACAATTGATACACGTTCGCAAAGACAGAAAGCAGGCTTACTGTAATACCCACATGGCTCATCTGCATTAAAGATTTAAATCGTTTATTTATTTATGCTTCCTATTTATGCCTCTCTGTAAGATAAACACAGCGTTGAACTCGCATTTTTGTCAAAGAACTGGACAAGACATATCCAGAAATATAACAAATATAGGCATACATGCTGGAGTAAATGCACGCGTCATTTCATACATAATTACTAATGCAGCATCAAAGCCATGCAGTGCCTCTCTTTTACATACATAAATGCATTAACTTACTCAGACCATTATTTTCTTTTTAAACGTGTAACGCTCCAATCAATTGCCTCATTTGTACCATATACTGTAAACAGAGTAAACAGCCTAAAGGAGATTGGGTCGGCTCAGAGGGATCAGACATGGATGGTCTCTGTTTGATCATCACATTTAGAGGGGAAAACCCCCCAATTAGCTGGGCAGAGGCGGAGAAAAAAGGATAACTTGTGAGGGAGGGGAAATATATACTAGAAATTAGAATTAACTCGTTGTGGTGTACTTGTTTAGTTTTATGTTTTTAGTGCAGCATGAATATTACATGTGGCTTTTTATTATTTATAAAACGCACTGCTTGTTTTCAAATAAAGAAGCTGATCATCAGTGCAGCTATGTCAAAATTGCCAAGATTTCTAGATTTAAAAAATGTACAAATTATGCAGCAAATTATACAAGTCATTGTTTGTGGTTGTACAGTTTCTTTCTCTTATTTTGAAAGCGCCTCATTTAAGAAACACAAAAAGCAATAGGGACACAGCTATAAGGACCACACAGTGTTTATGTGTCTGTTTCCTGTACCACTGTGGTGGAGAATGACCAGAGACGAAACACTTTCAAGGCCTTAGTGGCACAAGAGCCTCCCCTGATCAATGGACTGGGGTGGGCGTGTGTACGCGTGAATTGGGAACACTCGCAGCGTCTACACTCGCATGCACAGACGCACAGACTGAAGTCCATTTTTGTCTTGACAGGATGATGAAGTGGTGCTCCAGTGCGTGGCCTGCATCCAGAAGGAGAATCGCAAGTTCTGCCTGGCTGCTGAGGGGCTGGGCAATCGGCTGTGTTACCTGGAGCCCACATCTGAGGCAAAGGTAGGCACAGTGACTCCACCATCCGAAAAACATTCAGTGGAACACAGGGGTGCTTGTCATTGGCATGGGATGTCTCTGCTCAGCTCCTTGATCACAAAGCATCTACTTCATTTGGTGGGGTTTGTTTTCTCTGCAGTTACATAATCAACTATATGTTCACACACACACACATGCACATGCACACACAGACACCAGTATAATCAACAAATGTCATATGAAGCAGTTTGCAGAAAAGTGAGCCAGGATGAGCGGATGTGTTCACCCAGGCGAGGGCTCCATGGAAACCAGACATCTATTCAGTTCATCCTTGTTTAGGTCCAGCAAAGATTCAGTGAAGCCGAGCGGAGACGCACAGAAAGGCAGCTCAGCACAACATCAAAGCCGGAACAACAGCTCACACCCACTGTAGTCTCCTTGATGAGCTTTTCTTCCGCGGGGTCCAGGGACGACGTTGCATCTCTGTGGGCCCGCCGTCAGATGATAATTCCCTGAAATTACGCCCCTCGACGTGTTTGATGGATTGTTTCATAAACAGTGCTGTCGTTGGCTTTAATTGCCCACAGCTTTATTGCAGCTGAGCGGCGCGGTTGTAGCTGCTGACGCACTTGCTGGTTTGTGCGACTAAGTGCAAAGTTTTAATTACGACAGTTGAGTCAAATTTAATTGTTTGCCTTTGTAATCAGCAGGTTGCCACCTTATTGCATTTTTGTGTAGCAAATTATGAAAATTATGAAGTGCATCCTCAGCCTTTTTCTTCAATATGTTACTCAACAAGTGATCAAGCTATTCGGCAGAAATATCTGAATGATGATTGGCTGTTGGAGAGAATCGTAACAATCCCATGATGCTCCCACCTTTCGCTGGCCTCTGTTGCTCTGCCGCATGAATGTTCTCCTGTAGGAAAGCCTGTTGACAGCGGGCCTAATGGGCTTTTTCCGCACTGATTGTCTTTTAATCATAATCCATTAGTATTGTCTAAGATTAATTTCGCTCAAGCGGGGACACCAGGCATATACAGTGTGTAAATGTGTGAGAGACACAAAGCTGCCTCTCAGGGAAAGAGGGACAACATGAGGAGGCTGAAAGAGGGTGAACGGATGAGAGATCCTTGTACTGCTGGCATTCGGTATCTTCTCTCCTTGCAACAACCCCCTCCTGCCCTCCAATAGCTCTCACAAAGAGTATGTGTGTGTATGTTGGGGGGCGTGCTGCGCGCAGAGGGAGGCGAGGCTTTCACCCCATATTGGATGGTAATTACACCTGACAGGTGTGATGGATGTTCTCCCTGTCTTGCACTTTGTCTTCATTGCCTGCCGTTTTTTTATGAAAAGGCATCACCCCACCTTTGGGATCAACGACGGAGAGGTGAAAAAACCCCAAGATGGCAATTTAGAAGTGGGCCCGGACGACTGAATAGGACGCCTCCTTTCCTTCGTGAACTAGTCTAGTAACGGGGCACGGGACCAGGACGACAGGATGAGGTTGATTTAAAGTGTGCGCCATTTAAATGGCAACATCAATCAGCCTGTGAGAAGCTGGTTGATTGTGATATACGACCAGCAGCTCCCGCCTGTCAGCGACTCAATATTACGACCACTGGAGGGTAGATGCCCACATACCATAATGGCAGTGATGCTGCATCTTTGTTGTGTGAACACTGTGTGAATCAAGAAACCAGCAGTTGTTTGCAAAACTGTTTGCTTTAGTTCCTTTCTTCGCCCCTTCAATTAACAGTTTTAGCAGCTCCTCCAATTAGGCTGAAAAGGAACGGCAGAGTACGAGGTCACCTCCTTGGGGCAATCAGCTTGAACCCTTTTTGACCCTCTCTCTTGAGACAGAAATAAAGACATGATCTATCCCACCATCTAGCTACGCTCTTTCCCTCATTACACTATTGGTCATAAACCAAACGTCAGGGCATGGCCAAGCTGCTGTAAAGCTGTCTCACCGCTTTGCCTTGTGAGAGGACACCCTGACAGGGCTGGACACTCATCATCCCCCTCCGGCTCTTCTGGACCTTCATTTCACTTCCTTGCTCTCTCAAGGCAGTTCCCTCCCCACCAACTGTTACAGTCCTGCGCCTGGGGAGAGCAAAGGTCAGCTGTTAGTCACCCAGGGAGATGAGGGCGGGGCTGGGTTTCTTCCCACCAGACTCTTTATTGTGATTTCTCTACAGTGATGCCGCTGGAGTGAGGGGTAACTAGTGCAGAGGCATCCCGACCCAAACAGCATGCTGAAAATCTGTTACATTGCATACAGATTGAGGGAGGAGGGTGTGCAAGTGTTGTATATTTAAGTGTGAATAGTTTGACATTTTGAGATACAATACGCTTATTCGCTTTCAGGTTAGATGAGCAGATCAATAACACTCTCACATCTGCCTGTTAAATATGAAGCTCAATATGAAGAAGACAGTTAACTAAGCCAAAGAGTGGAAACAGGGGGAAACAGCTAGCCTGACACCTCCTGGACTCTTTTCATCAGTGTGAGGATTTTTTTTGTTACCTTCGGACAGAGCCAGGCTAGCTGTTTCTCTTGCTTCCAGTCTTTATGCTTTATTGATCCACCTAGGCAGCAGAAACAAGGTATGAACAATACACTGACACCAACACACACTTGTTACAATTTTGCTAACTATTTACACACCTAGGAGATAAGGAGAAACAATAGCTTTCATTTGGAGTCGTGTTTCTGGCCACCTAATGAGTCCAATATTCACTCCCCTTTTAGCTCTGTTTTCGTCTCCACCAACTCATGAGGGAAATATCTGTTTTTTTAGCTTCTAAATGCTCCCCGTTAACTATGTCTTTCTGCCGTTTGATGCTGTGCAGGTACCGTGCTGTCGGTTTTTAGAGCGTTTTTTTGCTGAAACTGCTGCCCGTTGCAGCCGTATGAGAGCGGTGAGACTGAACTAAAACAGTTAAGTTGCGGGCCGGTAAACCAAAACAATGAGCTCAAAGTTGCCGTAAAGCTCCATAGAGCTGAGGGAAACTGCAGAGTCCTTTCACATACAAGTAGTCCATTGTTAATATAAGAATATTTATTATAGCCACTTTATAGCCACAGATATGAGAGTGGCATCGAGTTTCTTCTCATCAAACTCTCGTCAAGAAAGCAAATAGATGTATTCCCCAAAATGTCGAACTGTTCCTTTAAGTGCATTTATCAGAGTGTTGAATGTTTGCATGTCTGGACAACAATAACATAAATGAGAAATTTAGGATGAAAATAAATTCATACCGTCTCTCAAAATACAACAAATCATTCAAGTTGTTGTCTAAATTAAGCAATTGTGGAGGGTGTCTGTCATCCGCAGCCAGTCTATGAGACTATCTGGAAACACTATTGTTGGATTCCAACACGCTGGCATGTGACGCTATAAATCAAGTCAGCTCTATTTGTTTTCACTCCAGCATCTCCACAGTCCCGCCTGCAGCATCTATTCTTCAACATGACTTTGCTGAGGCTGTGCACAGCAGTGGTCAGTTCACTCTCGATGATCTTAAATGTATATCCGCTGTTACTTCACCCTGAAACTGGGTTGTATGAAGTTTGCAAATAAGGTTAGATTTACCTGTGTGAATGAACCAGTTTGGGAGGAGTTGAGATAGTAAGGAGGCCAGGGAGGTTGTTTAGGTTGGTATCATTTATCTTGTAGCCGTCCCCCACAATACCTCCATCCCTGTTTCCCTCATTCTGTCAGTGAATTGCCTCGATGCTCTCCTGTCCCATCCAGCGCTGCCCCGGTTTGGGAATGCGATTTGGCATCTTCTCCTTCTGTCTCATAGCGCTCTGTCCAAGACCTGGCTTATCTGAGCGCAGACTGACCTGAGAGCACTTAATCTGTTTCTAAAGTACCTTTTAATGAATATCGCCCTCTTGATTAAGACGAACTTGGTTCAAGTGCGGTAAAAATGCAGCAGTCAGCACAGATTTTATGAGTGGGCATCTAATCAGAATGTCCCTGTAGATTCAGGGGGCAGCTTTCATTTTTCTGGCTATATGTGGATTTTTGCTTATGTAGCAAAAAGTTCTTTACATACTAAATCAGCATCAGTATTGATGGGAGGCAGGACTGTGGTAATCATTTCAGCAGTGGTGCTTTTGTTATGGGAGGAGCATGTGGGGCCAGTGTAAGTAGGGTGCTGTAACAGTATTGTTTTCTGAGGCAGCTGCTTTCACAGTAGTCTTGACTTTTGGGATTCACACTTACGATGAGGACATGCTGTACAGTACATACTGTACTATAGATGGTGTTTCCTCTGCCCTGTATTCTTTGCACAGCAAAACCATATACCAGGTCATTCACCATACTTTAAAGAGGAGAAAGTAACAAGTGCGCCACCTGCCCAGCTCCAAACAGCAGACAGACAATGTTAGCGACTACCTGGTGAACATATTGAAGCATTCAGCAGAGAGGGAGCCAAATATTTCCCTCAGTAGTTGGTGGAGACCAAAAACAGAGCTGAAAGTGAGAGTGAATATTGGACTTACATTTGCCAGGTGGACACACACACGACTGCAAGTGAATGCTCGTGTTGCTCTGTATTTCCTGGACATGCAAATTAACAACAATTTTGCCAAATCAACTTAAAAGGTGATAATATGTCAGTGTTGTGTTTGCAGCTTGTTTTTGCTGCCCGCCCAAAAATCAGTTCATGCAGCTTTAAAGCTGCAGGGGGCAATTATGCATCTTGGTGGCCTCATAGGGCAGCATGAGACAACAGTTTCAAAGATTTCATCACCCAGACATGGATAAACTGCACACTCCTTGGACCTAAATGCCCTTTTCTTTCAATGTAATGGGTAAAGAGGGTGGAGATGGTATAAAAAAAAAGTCCTTTGTGACCCCTGTTTGCTATTTAGAGAAAATATTTGCATTGTTGCCACGAGTGACAATACCCAACATCAGGAATGAACTCTATATCTTCCTCTTGTCCTCTGTAGCCTCAACTTTTGATTTAGTCTGAGAAGACAGTTGCATCTTTATAGGCTGTAAAAATCTGCTTCACACAGCTTGAAACTGAAGAAGTGTGAATACTGTGTGTAGAGTAAATAAAAGTGGCCTTAGAAACTAATTATGTGTTTGTGTTTTTAAGTTGTTGATTTTTAACCCACTCCTCTGTCTTGTCTTGTGTAGTATGTTCCTCCAGATTTGTGCATCTGCACCTTTGTGCTGGAACAGTCTCTGTCAGTACGGGCCCTACAGGAGATGCTGGCCAAGAGCGGACAGAACAGTGAAGGGGTGAGTCATGGTAAACACACACATGCTAGCGCACACACGGATAGGAAACACTCTGACAACCCATACTTCAGCTCTTCATAAGCCATCCCTGAGTCATGTACTGTATGTCCCACTCTGTTAGACGTTCAAAAGAGGAGGTTGTAAAGCAGTTTGTTGTAATGAATGCAGTCAGCTAAGTTGAATACTCTTAACTTGTTCAGTCACTATAAAGAGATTAATGGGAAAAATAGGCCCATTACTGTGGCCTGGGGACCCCGACTGCGGAGAGGTCCGGGCCCCCATGAATATTAATGAGGATGCCCAGGCATTACTGCAGCTTTTCCTCAAGTGCCGCGTGCACTTTTGCCCATTTGATTAACACCAAACCTTGAAGGAAAACAGCTTCTTTTGGCTACATATTTTCCTTTGTGAAGTAAACATCCTACAAGCAAAGCGAGCAGCTGGCTATTTAATATTGACTTAAATGGCGTGCCATATTTTTCAAGAACTTCCAATATAATAAAAGTAAAGAGGAGTGTCTGGTGGAGGGAATCTGCACATGTAATCAATACTGTGTGGCTGAATTTGTAATCAACACTCATTCATCACTGAAATCTCTGCTCCTGATGTTGTTTTAGTCGTCTTCCTGCAAGTGTGTGTTTGCTTCTCTTCCTCATTGCTGTGACAGATGTGTAATTCTCCCATCTTTATCTTCTATTTTCTGTGTATAATCTCCATCTTCCGCATGATAGACACGCGGCCCGGATCGATGGGTATGTTCACCACTCATACCATTCCCCTCTCATCCCTAATGCATGACGCAGTAGATTAGTCACCATGTACAATTTGTTCTCTTATTCTCCCTCCCCCATTGGCGTCCTACAGTATGGCTTGTCTACTATAACACGTCACCACTGAACATTTGTCTTTACATTAGAAATCGTTAGAAATGGTGGTTTATGCAAACACCAGAGCCCGTGCTTTGAAGTAACTGATGATCGTATGGATTTTTTGTGTACGCTGGGTGAGAAGATTGTCTCTGAGCTCCTAACCGAGCTGACAGAGACAAATAGAGTTTCGTATAGACTTCCCAATAAGGTTCCCCGCAAACATCGGCTCTCACACAACTCACTTTCCACTGCTGGAGAACTAGAGCGGCACCGATGCTGGATTAGTGTCAGATTAACATTAGTCGTGTCCTCGGGGCACTCAGATGGATGTTCATTGCAGTGTCGTTTGTTTTATGCAAACCCCATCACATATTATAAGCTCTCATTTGTCACAGTATCTTCTTTTACTCACTTTTTTACTCACTCTTGGCTGTATGCGATGAGATGCTATGAGATGATGCAAGCAGCTGAGACCAAGATTGCTGCAACAAGACAGAAAATGATCATGAGTGATTTAGTCAACTCAACAGACTTGGAGTCAGCTTTAGCCAGTTCACAATTTGATGCCACATGGCTAATGATGGTGCGAATTCCCACAAATCCCCAGTTGTTAAGGCTCATATTCATTTGAATTGACTTCTGAGATAAATGGCTGTTTCAGGGCTAGAGCTCTGTGGCCACGGTGGACTGTCTGCGCAGCAGAAGGACTGAAGTCAGAATCATTGGTTCCACTGCTGCTGGGAGCTAGCTGGCAGAAAATGATGAGCCGCAGCAGAGAAAAGGGTGCTCAAAATATTAAACGCTAAATTAAAGCTCAAATGGACATATTTAACTGCATCATCCCTCTTGCATCAGCACCTTTTTAAAGCCTTAACATAAGACTTAAAGTCCAACTGAAATGAAAATGCATGTTTTTTATGCTAAAGCACACGTATCTGCTGTGTAAATGACTTGTCCTGTGTTCTCCTTTGAGAAGAAATCAGAAACCAAAAGGGAGAAATTTGTGCTTTATATTTTTTTGGTTTCATGATGGCCCCCCCTGGTTTTGCATTAATTTACCGTTATGCATCAAGATAGAGCTGGAGATACGTAGATGGAGAACTTGTTTCCATACAGCCAATTTCATGAATTCGCTGGCTTCCACTACACATCAACTTATAAATGAAACCGTAAACGCTGACTTCCGTACTACAGTGTGCTGCGTGTGACGTCTTTGTTATTGTTCTTTTGCGCATGCGGGTCAGTTCAGGACCGTGACGAGTTCACACTGGAATCTGACATTGGCCACATTTAAAAAATAATGTGAACAGCCAAACTAAAAAATCGGATCTGAGCAGTAAATCCGAATTGAGCACTAAGACTTGCGGTGTGAACGTAGCCTTTGTCTCTTGGTCTCCGGCTGGAGCTCAGCCTGCCAACTGGTGTCAATCAAACACAGACACGCCCCTCCAATGGCTGAGAGGAAAACAAGCATTTCTGATATCCGAAGACCTTTTTGTCTTCCTTTTCATAATAAAAAAAAATATTAATAATAAAGATGTTCACTACTATAAAACTACAATTTTCGACTGCAAAAAGGGATGACTAAATGTGATTTCAGTTGGACTTTCTGTAAGACTAGTTGGAGGATTTACTCATCTCAAAAATTTCATTCTTAACCTTTCACACCTTTTGTGCCTTTGTAGCAAATACCCCAAAGGCTTTTAGATGGCTTGGATTGGCCATTTTCACTGTTTTCTCTCTACTCACATTTATCTGTTTCCGATATTGTCTACCTATTCATCATTCTTCGCCTGCGCTGAAATGTCACTGGAGGAAGCACCATTAAAGGGGAAATGGAGGTTGAATATGTCTCGGCTGAGGCTCTGAAATCAATACGTCTTTGAACAGATGGGCTTATCAATAGACGGTGGCTGGAGCAAATCGGTTGTGCAGGCTGTTTTAGCCGGAAGGCACTGAGACACAGAGGGGACCGAAGAGGACCTGCAAAGACAACACCCTTACAGCTCGTGTAAATGCCAACCCCCATTTTGCTCAGCACCCACCAGCGATCACTGACTTTGTCGTCGCTCATCCAAAAGGCGCTGACCTGTTTGATTTGGGGGTCAAAAGGGCAAAAGATGAGAACTGTCCGTCAAAGAAACAGAGCTGCTCTGACGACATCTGGCGTGCTTGTATTTCTTTTCCTCTGCTGTCACTGCCACCTCTTTTTCTTTTAGCTTGGTGTTAGCTTGTGGCTGTTCCCACCCACCAACCCCTTTAATTGAGAGAAACCTCAACACTGCAGCCGCACACACACACACACACACATGCAATCTGCTGCAGGGCTCACACACCAGGACGCTACGTCCTGCTAAATGTCATGCCTTTAAATTGATATGAGGATGTCACTTGTGGTCAACAGCTGGACTGGAGATACAGCACGTAGCTTGTTTCTTCTCTTATACCTCTTTGATCCAATAGTCTTTCCCTTTATGGTTCAGTAAACTGAGGGTAATGCAGCTTTACTCATTTCAGTTGCTCAAGGTATATTGAATTTTTGCTGCAATGTGTCCCCACATGTAGAAGATTCTTTTTCTTACAGATATGAGCCACAATTTCCCCCCAGTGTACTCTATCTGTGTAACGCAGTGCCCAGCCGTGGGATAAGGAAGTGAGCGGAAGACTTGGGGTTTATTGGTTGTGGTGATTGCAGTTGGATGTGCCTCGCCGCATTAAGCTCAGTACCTCAGCCAGCATATAGCAGTAGCCAGAAGCACAGAAGAAGCCTGGAAGCCAGTGCTGCAGTCTGCACGACACAACTGCATCAAATCACAGGCCGGCTATTGTCCCAGTAGCCAATCGAGGGGGATAGAGGGAGAACAGAGAAAAAAGAGACACGATGAAACAGAACCAAAGAGAGGCTGTGCATGGTAAAGGATGTTTTCACGAAACACTGCCATGATTCATTCTCTCAGATAAGACTCTAATTTAAAAAAAAATCTACTTAGCTTTGGTGGAATTCTTAACTACATATCATTAGTGTCCTGCAGCGCTTGTAGATTCAGTTTAATGTGACACTTTTATGGTTAAACTTGGCTGTTTGGCATTGGTTCAGAAATTATTTCTGGATCCTGTGCCAATGGCATTGCTTTTTAAAATGCCAAAGAATGGGAGTCAACTTGTATTTCTTAATCCTCCTCAAAAAAATGACTTTCTGACAATCACGTGCCCCCCGGACCTTGATAATTTGTGCCAAAGATTAAAATAAAGCAGAGGCAGGCAGAAAGGCTCAGGAGAACAACAGTCCTTTCTGAATAATGACTCTCTTTCTTACCTTAATGCTTCCTAGAGGCTCATAAGGAAGGTGAGTAACATGGGAGTTGCTTTGCCGAAGAAAACCAACAAAAACTCTTCTTTATCCCCTTTGCATCTCTACCAGTAGAGATATCATTTGTTCCCCTCCTGCATCTTAACACAACCCCATAAGCGGCGGAGTCATTCCCTGCTAATGTTGACATTGCATCGGAGACTGACAGTAGTTGTGCATCCTTCCCACATTCCTGTAGTCGGAGTGCTGGAAAGATGACCCCGTATCCTGTTCGCTCAAGGATACAGGAGCCAGAAACACCATCTCCTGTGGCAAGTCAGATTGCATGTCTTCATTGGCGAGATGGGGTGGCAAACCCTCCCCAGGAGATGTGTGCCCCGAGCTTGAGGTCATCATCGTTGGCGAGAAGGTCCTTGCTGAGGTCAACATTCAGTGCCAGAGGTCGGGTGTAGATTGAAGCAGTTGGAGGGAGACCACTGGGGCTGTTCTGCCAGTAGCTTGGGCTGACATGTAATTACGTGTCTGTGTGCGTGTTTGTGTGTGAATTATCTCTGCAGGCAGCGCAGAGCGGTGGACACAAGACCCTTCTGTACGGACACGCCATCCTCCTGCGGCATTCCTTCAGCTCTATGGTAAGAGATCGGTCGCCATCAATGCCACCACCAGTAAAAAAAACAAAAAACAGCTTGATCACCACAGTAGCAGGATTTAAACATCATTAGCAATTTAAGGAAATGACAGTCACATGAACAGCATGAAGGTCTTCTGCAGAGGAGCGTGTGTGACAGCTCTGTCCTGTGTGGTTTGATGTGTCTGTTGACCACAGTACCTGGCCTGTTTGAAGACATCAAGGTCACAGACAGATAAGCTGTCCTTTGATGTTGGCCTGCAGGAGGATTCAACAGGTAAAAGAAAACCTTTGGCTCAGTTTGCTTTTATCCACCTCTTTTTCCTCTTTCATTCTCGCTGGCTCTGTCTCTCTTTGCCTGTCTCTGTTTTTGTCTCTCTGTCTCTGGTCCTTTCACTCTGTCTCTCTCTGCTGTCTTCCACCCTGCTCTCTTTATCTCTCTCTCTGCACCTGAGCGAATTTCAGTGCATGCTTTTTTCAGCGCCTCAGTTAATATTCCCTGTGGAGCACTGTAGACATACCGCGTGGTTCTTTTGTCAGTGCTGATTACATCTCTGCTGCACATTTGATAGGCTTGTTGTGGTATCCTGATACCTGGACGCATTTCTTATTTGGATTATTATGTATTTCCTACCATGCAGCAGATGAGCAGTCACCTCAATATGCCTTAAAAAGATTGTTGCTATGGTGCATCCACATGTGTCCAAGTTCTCATCTCTGCCTACAGTACTCTTGCCTTATTGCATTATTAGTAATTACAGATGGCATTTGGGCAGTGACAATGCGGTGCTCTATTCTCCATATCACTTTGCTTAAATTAAAATATGGAGACAGCATATATACGTATGTGTGTATTACTGTAGGTGAGGCCTGTTGGTGGACGATCCACCCTGCCTCCAAGCAAAGATCCGAAGGAGAGAAAGTGCGGATCGGTGATGACCTCATCCTCGTCAGCTTGTCCTCAGAGCGATACCTTGTAAGTTTACTGTTAGCCATTTGTTCCTTGAAGCTGTAGCAAGTGTGTATATACAGCACGTGTGTGTGTTTATGTGTGTTTGCATAATGTAGAGGTCTTAGTAGGAGAGCTTCAACTCTGCTTCCCCTGATGTGACGAAATTTCAGATTATCCCAATCCGGTTTCCACATGCTGCACTTTCCCCACGACCTCTCTCCTGCAGGAGGCTTAGCGTTAAAAGCAACAACTTTATTTCCTCCTGGATGACTGCTAACAATTACATTAAGCAACATTTGATCTGCCCTGGAAATGTCTGGTTTGGTGGATTATGATTTCTTTAGACCGCTGCCAGTGCTATTTCAAAGCTCCTCCTGTTATCATCCTCGTCACCTCCCCACATCCCACCGCCATTAATAATGATATTTTCCTCTTTCACTTCTGAACTGACCTTTTCAGCAATAGGCTTCTTTTACTATTAGACCCTCCTGCCCTCTAAGCTTAGCATCATAGCACTGTGCTATGTTAACCCTGGGAAACATGTCCCCTGTGATCCATGAAGTTGGTGACAGCAGCCAGGCGGTGTTTACCCCCCCATGGCGGCAGGGGCACGGACAGATGACCACTATCGCCTTACGGTCACCAATGTCAATCTGGTAGTCTGTGCCCGCTGCTGCCCACACAGTGGAATGTGGGGACAGCACCTAAGGGCTGCAGAGGGACTCTGGGGAGGGAGGATGATCAGGACACAGCTGCCACAGAATTTGTTTTTTGGAGTCTGATGCATAAAAAACTGTGGAAAACACACCCATGTCACACACACACACACACACACACACAAACACATGCACAGCTTTACAGCCCCCCAGACGGTATAAATCCTCAAACTCTCAAGGCATCTGTCAGTCAGTTTTATGGTTCCCTCAACACTCAATGATAAAGAGTTTTCTTCTGGATCACTGATTACAGAAAGTTTCAAACCTTAGCTGAACTCTGCCTAAAAAGCCAACATCACATTTGATGTTGAAGGAATAGTTTCACTTAGATATCAGAAATCCAGTGTCGACCTTTCTATAGAACCCACTTTTTCCCATCCATTTTTTCTCTAGAGATTTATTTACATACAAAAATGTTTAATACAGTCTTATTCTGACAGGTTCATTGTATTAAATACTTTTGTTCTGTAGAACAGAAAAGTAGAACCATGCATGTAAAATGTCTCAGCTAGTGAAGCTGCTGATTTCTCATAATAAAAACATTTTTTTCCACCTTTGCCTACTGACAGTCTTTGGCAGCTCAGCCCTAATACTGTCACTGGTGTGGATGTACGCAAATAAGTAAATGCTACATGTAATCTTTCCTTCTTTGCTGCAGCACTTATCCATCTCCAATGGCAACATCCAGGTGGATGCTTCCTTCATGCAAACCCTGTGGAACGTCCATCCCATCTGCTCCGGTAGCAACATAGAAGAAGGTAGAGACTGCACGCAAAATCCCAGCTTCTACAATTTTCTCCATGATTCTGAAGTATTTTTTCAAGTATGAAAAATATATATACATAAATTAAACATTCGAAAGAAAGAAAAGGAGAGGGTGTAGGCTGTCAGATGAATGTGAATTAGTAAATATATCTCAAGATGGGTGCAAGTTTCGACTAATTAGTCAAGGAAAGGCCCCCAAACATGGAGAATCTTATTATTTCCAATCTAAAAGTATAGATTTTTTCGGCTGTGACAATTCCCAGCATTAATGGAAAACTCCTTATCGTGTCAGAGTAGCCAAAGTTTGCCATAATCAGATCTGCTTGGATTCCTTTATTGAGAACTTTAGAAAGCCACCTAAATGCAAAAGTGCTCCCTAAATTTATAACCCACATTTGTGATCTAGATAGTCTGTCTTTCCAGATTGCATCTCTGAGATGAGGAAAAGTGGCAGAATGGAGGCAAAAGCAGCAACAAAAGGGGAAATGAAATGTCTGGGGTCACCATGTCTGAATCTTCTGTCCTTCCTCTTACGATAGGCTACCTGCTGGGCGGTCATGTGATGCGGCTGTTCCACGGACACGACGAGGTAGTGGCCATCCCAGGATCAGACCAGAGTGAAGAGCAGCAGAGGTGTGAAACACAGCGAGCGTTGAACAAACTAGATTACACTGCAGCATTAGGGGTCACACTTCAGTGATGGCAAAAAGCAGTTATGCAGCACACGAGAAGCTAACTGACCTGTGAGTTACCCATGGTTCCTCAGCTCCCACCTGGCTTCATAAAAATGCCTCTGACCGGCGTACCACACGGCTCTTCGGGGAGCCAAAATGGCTGCTGTGTTATTTTTGTCCACAGTATAGCTGCCTGGTGCCAACACGGATAAGGTCGGCCGCAGAAAAATGGCACACTGGGCTTGAAGTGGGTCAAAACAGCGGGCAAGGCCCATTCACACTCAGCCAGGTGCCAGGAGATGTGTCTTCCTCCCAGGCACAAACACACATACACACATGGTGTCTATTTTTAGAACAGAGCACGATTAGATATTAATTTCCAGCTTTGGCTTTTCTCCTCGTGTTGTCCTTGAAATTCAACAGACGGAGCATGCTTTTCAGAGGTCTTCAATTTTTCTGGGGCAGATCTAACACACTCCAAGCTGTCACCGGGGGGCTGATGAGCGATTTCTTTTATCTTTGGACCCAGTCACCCATATCACTGATAGACAGTGTAGCTGTGGGTTATCAGGGCGCACGTGTCTCTGTTTGAAGGATGTGACGCTGTAGTCGGCAGAGTAAATACAGGCCATGCTTCAGTGTGTGTGTGTTTACGTGTCGGAGTCGAACATCCTCCCGGTGAATATCAGTGTGACAAATGAGAGTAAAGAGGTGGTGTTCTTCTAAGCCAGGATGAATGACCTTGACAGCATCAGTGGTGGCTAGACATTTAAAGCATCCACAGACAGGCCACCCACTCATCCTTCTCTGGCATCCCGCAGGATAGTCAACTATGAGACGGGTAAAGCTGGCGCCAAGGCCAGGTCCTTGTGGAGGCTGGAGCCACTCCGAATCAGGTGGGTTGTGTTTCGCATGATCTGTTATCTATTCCCTTCTTTCCTGTTTCTCACCACCTATTATATCCATTTTTTTCATTTTCAATCTTTCTCCTATTTTTCCATCCTGCTGTCTCCTCTTTCTATTTTTTTCTCTCCTCGCCCATTTGTCCTTTCCTCCCTCTCCCTACCTATGATTTAATGCTGCACTGTGGCCTCTCTGTCTCTTTATTCCTCTGTCTGCCTCCCTCTTTCCTTTTCCTCCTGCCCCCTCTCCCTTTCTCTTTCAAGTCTTTGATCCTGGCTATTTTACAGCCTCACAGGGATGCAGCCTTTTCTTTTTCCATTTCACTTCCTGTATCAAACACGATATTTGTCTCATCTACCGTGTTTTTGACCCTGGTTTGTTGTGAATTTCCTGAACAGAAACAAAGTACATAATTAGAGAAATGTTTTCCACTATTTTCTAATTATTCCACCGCATGCCACGCTAGATAATTAACAGCTGGCAGCAATGTTTAGATCAACTAATTAGCGGATATTAGGCTTCCAGGGCTTATGAAAGGCAACTTTTTCTCCTTGTATGTTTGCATGTACACTTCATTTTAATGTGTGGGTGTGACCTTGACAGCTGGAGTGGGAGCCACATCCGCTGGGGCCAGCCCTTCCGACTGCGGCACCTGACCACCGGTCACTACTTGGCCCTGACTGAGGATAGGGGGTTGGTGCTGCAGGACCGGGAGAGGTCCGACACCATTGCCACCGCCTTCTGCTTCCGAGCCTCTAAGGTTAGGACACACATACACACACAGATACAAGGGCAGAAGATGTATTCACCTGACTCCCCGCTGTTCCTCAAGGTGACCTGTGTCACATGGGCTCAACCACACACTCCCTCATTAAACACCAATGGAAAGGAGTTATTAAGGATCACCTCTAAACCTTTACAAATGAACCGCCCACTCCCCTTGGACTGGAAAATCACCATTTTTTCAAGGACAATGAAAATTACAGGAATTATTGTACCAGTGAATGCTTCACCATGGAGGTTAATTTAGCTGAACTTGCCGACTCTGACTGAACCGACCATTTACCCTTACTCTGCGTAATGGAGTTTCTAGATATGGCCAGTGATTGTGAGCCAGTTAGTGACCCTTCCAATGTGGATTTAAAGCATGCATTATAGAATATAAGTGGAATCACTTATCACTCATGTCGATTATGGGTTGCAGTGATATCTGATCCTAATAGCAAAACAAATACAATCATCTCACTGTGATGGATAGAGCCATAAACTGCAGATGCAGTTGACATTTGGTTGGTGGTTGATTAAGACCAAATCTGCATGCAGTATGTCTGAATGTGCACGTTTTATTACTGTGCTAGCGTGCTCGCGCGTTCCACACTGACAGCTTTGACGTGTTCATTTTCTCCTCCCCTGTGCAGGAGAAGCTGGAGCAGAGCCCCAAGCGGGACATCGAGGGCATGGGGGTGGCGGAGATTAAATACGGGGACTCGCTCTGCTTCATCATGCACGTGGCCACGGGACTCTGGCTCTCCTACCAGGCACCTGATGTCAAATCTGCCCGTCTGGGTCCCCTCAAGAGACGGGTGAGCGGAGACAAGCGCGAGCACACGCCGTTTCTGTCTTCAGATGCAAAGCACAGACAAAAACAAACAAACTTAATAAATAATTGAGATTCCTCGGAGCAGATAATTATTTTGAGGGTAATGAGTTGATTGAGTTAAGATGATTGTCTATTAGTTCGTATCTCTGCCTCAACTAAATATAAACCTTGTCCCTTGGCTACTGTGGCAGAAGTGATAGAAGTGTGTGCGTGATAATGTGCGTGACAGTGTGTCCTCCATGTAAACACAGCCAGATAGCCTGTAGTGTCAGCACCTGTGTTCCAGACATTGTGGCTCAGATCTGTGCTGAGGATGGCTGGAGACTCTCTCTCAATTAAATGGCTTCCTCTTCCTTTTTTGGTCCACATTCCCCCGTTCCTTATATCGTCTCATGGCAATGTCTCACACTCTTTCTCTTCCTGCTCTCTCAAGGCGTGCCTACATTCTGAAGGTCACATGGATGACGGGTTGACCCTGCAGCGCTGTCAACACGAGGAGTCCCGCGCCGCACGAATTATCCGCAACACCACATTACTCTTTAACCGATTCATCAGGTATGCTAAACATTGCAGTAGCACCGCTGTTCCTCACTAATGTGCGGCATGATGTGATTGCAGAAATTGTCCAATTAAACCAAATTACAGTCCACATTTGTCTTGAGCCACTTTATTAGGGTAATCTGCAAAATGTCCTACCGCTGGTACAAGTTGCGTAAGCGCCACACTGATGATGGTAGAGCATAATTAATAGAGATGATAAAAACAAAGAGTCCCCAACTGCACCGCAACGCCAAATTACAGATGAAGCCTAAAAATCAGACATCTCAAAGCCCCACGGACTCGCACACAGTCCACACAATCGTGATGTAATGTCCCTCCAGATTGTGAACGCACCCAGCGGAGAGTTAAGCTCTGGGCCTGTGAGTTTTGACTGAGTGGGGTGCCAAAGCCCCAGACAGCTCACTCAGTGGTCCAGTCATGCGTTTCCAAATGGCAAACATTGCAGCGCCGTCACGGCTATGCACAGCCAGCTATGAAAAAGGAGGCCGTGGAGCACGTAAGTGGATGCTTCCAGTAGCCTTATTTGTTATCAAACGGCCCCGCTGTCCCCTGGGTCGGGCTCTGGGGCACTCATGGCGGGAACATGTGAGAGTCTGTCAGCCTCCCCCGCGGCTGTGACACATACATCTCCCCGCACCCCTCCCACGCGCACGACAGGAGCTATTTTTAGCAGGCCAGCGGAAATCAGCATTTCAGCATGGATGAACCTGTGGGCTAAACATTGTGTTAGTCATCACAGCCTCTATTCAAGTCTGCTCAGCCTCCCAATTAGAGTGTCTTTACCAGGAGGTTATTGCATTTGTGATGAATGGGAATATTTTGAAAACTATACATGATCACAAACATCAGTGGGGACTGTTGTCATGTCTGAATGAGGCTTTTTTTTGTGAGTGTTGATGTGCTCTCTCTGTTTCCCCCTCCCAGAGACCTGGATTGTCTGGGTGTTAAGAATAGGGCCCTGGTCTCGCTGCCTGTTGAGGAGGTGCTCCAAACCCTCAATGACCTCATCACCTATTTCCAGCTCCCTGACGTTGAGCTGGAGCATGAAGAGAGGCAGATCAAGCTGCGCTCACTCAAGAACCGGCAGAACCTGTTCAAACAGGAAGTGAGTTTCACCGTAAAGGAAGGCGTAGCAAGCCAACAGTCCATGAAATATCAATTAATAACTCCATGAGCTGTTCCGCAGTGCAGCAAAATATTAAAAAAAACCCTCGAGTGAAGAGTTTGACTCGTGATTGAGGCAATTTTAGTAAGTGACTGCACATGTGAGTGAGCCCAGAGCAGCGGGAAACTTGCAGAAGACAAAGTATATGAAAGGCTAAAGCAATTGATTCTCTGTGGTGTGTTTCAATGCCATCTTGTATTTGAAGACATTGCCTTCGAAGGCGTCAGCAGTTTTTTGTGTTATAAGTTTTCCAGAGGCTGGCACAAGCGCACTGAAGCTTTCTGCTAAGCCTCTAGGACCTAAATTGCTTTCATCAATTACGAAATGTCAGCTGCCTTACTGAGAGGGCCCATGATGTCAGCTATCCAAACTCTAACTCTAACAGGCTACAAACAATGTGTATCCTCAAGCCAAGGTACATGAGTGTGAATTATCAGCCATTCATCTTTCATCTTATTTACCTGTCTTTCTATGATAATATACCAAAAATAGCACATCTCTGTCCCGCCCCTAATATATTACATTTAGAAGGTCAATTTGTCACTATAGACAGCTGACTCATGATTTTTTACAACATTATAAATCATCTGTAATTTCCATTTTGTCTTTTTACGCCCTCCATTTAGCATACCTGATCACTATAGATATTTCTCTGTAGTATAAATCACCGTGACACAGCCACCAAATGGGACAAAAGAGAGCCATAGGGCTGCGTTCAGGATGGTTCACCAAATGAAGTTGTCATGCTAATGAGAGCTTGTTATTAATACGATATGTGTTTTAACAGCAATAGTCAATGTGTAAAATGTTTATTTTATTATGTGCATGTATGTGGTTATATCATGTTCACGTGTTGGATCATGGTGCGTTTCTCAGGGCATGCTGACTCTGGTGTCCAACTGTATCGACCGTCTGAACGTCTACAACAGCGCCGCCCACTTCGGGGAGTGTGCCGGATCAGAGGCCGGAGCAGCCTGGAAAGACATCCTCAACCTGCTGTACGAGCTGCTGGGTAAGAAGCTGGTCTACCACCGATCCGCCACTGTAATCAGCCACAGAGACGAGAGTCGTTGTTTGGGGATGAAGTAGCTGCGAGTATGGTGGTTCAGTGGCGATGAAGAACTGGTATTTAACCGGCCACTTACAGACGCCTCACTGTGGAGGATTGAATTCTGGGGTTGCCAGAATTTAGACAGCTTAACATATACACACAGACACACAGCACAAATGCACACACCCCATCTCCAACACTCATAAACGTACTCACATTGTTTGGGAAAAGACTCTGTGGCGCATGGCCCGCCGCTTACAAAAGAGCTTCCCAGCTTCATGTGATGTGCTTCCAGGGCAGCAGCCCAACAAGATCAGTCGACTCACCAAACACTCCCACACACTCAAAAATGTTGGGTGTCCCCTATCGGCCAGATGGCTTTTTAGCCATTGAATGTCAATTCTCATCGCTGTGCTGTTTTCTGTTTTGTTTACTTGTTTTTGCTGTGCTCTTTGTGTTCCTATAGCACAATGTCATCAGCCCAGCCTTTGCAAAATCACTTTAACCTCTTGCACTGTTAGCATATGCTCTGTCAGATATAAACGCATCTCACTAAAATGATCTGGCAGAGAGAAAAAATACTTTTTTTTTTTTTTTTGCTCTCCCTCTCTGTCTGAAAATCCTGCTGTCTTTTCCTGTATCTGATGAATACAATGTTTGGCTGGAGCATTTCCTTCACCAGTTGTGACATAAAAGATGCGTTTGCAAGCAGGAAATTGTGAGCAGGCATGACTTTCCCCTCCTGTCATGGTTTGGATATGTCACATTCCTAAGAAGATAGCGCATATGTGAAGTTTATCTTTCACCCTGCCACACCGAAGCCCCTCTGTCCTCCAAGTGTGTCCTTCACACTCTTATTTACACTGATTTCACCTCCTGGCTTATATTAGTGTTCCAGCCACGTCTCCCTCTTCCCCCGTTCCCTCCTCCACACACCTGCTCCAGCGCAGCGCTAAGTGGATTTGGGATGCCTCCCTCCTTTCTCCCCTGTCTTGTCTGCGTTGGGTGACCCTGTCTTTTTTTTTGCTAGGACATATGTGGGTGTGTTTGTCCGCATGTGTTTATGTCATCTGTCCCCGTGTGTCATTCCCTCCCTCTATTTTAGGTGTCTTCCAGATTAATATGTATAAGGGTGTCAAAGCAGAACATCTCTTCTTCCTTGGCTTTGGGCACGCATTTAAGGTGTCCACCTTTGGGTGACATTGTTTTTGCTGTTGTGCATGAAGTGACATTTGACAGTGCACTGAAGGGGATCCATCACACCACTCTGAACAACAACACTGTCTTCCTTCCTATAAAATTTGACTCATGCACATCTTTCCTTGTGCCCTGCAGCGGCGTTAATTCGAGGGAACAGAAACAACTGCACCCAGTTCTCCAACAACTTGGACTGGCTGGTTAGCAAGCTGGAGAGACTGGAGTCTTCTTCAGGTACGCTCATTATTATTATTCTCACACATACTGAGCCTCCAGTGAAACACCATTGTGAGATAACTTGCATTTTCTCTGTCAAAGAGACATCACTAAACTATCCAGTTCCCTTAATGGCAATCTAGCGCTCCTCAACAGGGACATGAGTCTTAAAAGATGTAAAAAGATGACACTGCTTGCTTAAAAATTATAGGTACCTCTTCTTTTTTAAATGTACAGTGAAGAATGTAGCAGCAGCACCGAGTGTTCCCTGTTGATCTGTGCGGATTGGATGTCTCTTTGACGAGTGTCCTCTGGTGTGTCTTTCTCTTCTGCGAGTGTTGACTAATTGATGAATTTGCGGCTGTGCAGGCATCCTGGAAGTTCTGCACTGCATTTTAATTGAGAGCCCCGAGGCCCTCAACATCATCCAGAGAGGACACATCAAGTCCATCATATCGCTGCTCTACAAGCACGGACGCAACCACAAGGTGAGCAGCAAGTGGAGCTTCGACAGTCAAGTGTTAATCTGGGGTGCTGCCTCTGCAGTGATATAAGATAATGACACATCTGGGCTTTACATGTTTGTGTATAATGTGGTTGAGGTACAAGGAGAATGTTGAATGAGCCGAAGTGGTAAAGAAAGTGAACATAAGTTCGAGGTAAGGTAAATATGTACTGTAGCTGGAGCCTGCAGCCAATTAGCTTAGCTTAGCATAAAGACTGGAAAAAGGGGCAAACAGCTAGCCTGGCTCTGTTCAAAGGTTCTTGGAGTGTCTGCGGGTTGCTTGGCAAGAAATAGTCATATAACCCCCCGTTAAATGGCTAATTGTTGTTTACACATAGATTAATTAATTAGTGAGCTTTAGAGGTGCTGGTAGGTGGATTTTTTGTGCTAATTTGGACAGAGCCCCTGTTTCTGTTCTTCATGCTAAGCTAAGCTAACCGGCTGCTGGCTCCAGCTTCATTTTTACCTAAAGACATGAAAGTGGTATCAATCTTCTCATCTAACTCTCGGCAAGAAAGCAAAATCCATTTATTTTCCAAAATGTCAAATGTCCTTATTGCATACTGAAATAACACCAGTAACTCGGATGTTGTTGGAAACTTTTAGTCAGGCAAGAAAGCACACAACAACCATGGAAAGTGCCTGTTTATCTTGCATCCAGTCATCTCCAGTTCTTTCCTCATTAGGCTCGCCAAAATGCTTCACTGGATGCACATTCATTTCCATAACAGTTCCCTTTGGGCCTCTTTGTCACCTCTTCTTCTCTTTAGCCACTAATTCATTGTGCTTACCTTCTACCAGCATACAAACTTCCATCTTTGACAGAAGGCTCCTGGGGGCTTGGTTGCACTGTGTCCCCATCATGAATCAGTCAGTTTAACAGTGAAATGAGATCAGGAGCAGGCAGTCAGCTGGCCTGGGTCATAAATCAGCCTGGATGTATCATTTTGCTATGGAGTCAGGAGAAAAGGGCCAATGATAAAGCATGGGTGCTCTGGTCTGTCACCCTTGGCTGAGCTTCCCGGCCCATTTAATTCTATGGCTTTGTTAAGCTAACATCAAAGGGATATTATTGGACATGTATTTGCCCCCAATAAGCATCTCTGAGTAATTATGCAGCGGTTGCATGGAAAGAGCCTGTCCCTGGAGCAGCAACCTGGACAGTGATTAGCGAAAAAGATAATTAGTCATTTCTGGAAAGGTATGGATTCATATCCAGGGTTTAACAGGGAAAATGAGGTCAATGTGTAATCGGTTATTGTGGAACTCTTCCTCTCGATATTGTTGCTTATCCCCCCCCCGGTGCTTCCTCTTTCTTTTTTAGATTCTGGATGTGCTCTGCTCGCTGTGTGTGTGTAACGGTGTAGCTGTGCGAACCAATCAGAACCTAATCTGTGATCACTTGCTGCCCAAGAGAGATCTGCTACTGCAAACCCAGCTGGTCAATGATGTCCAGAGGTCAGAACGCCATCCACGTGCCACGCCTCCTTTCAACATCATGCTTCTCTGATATTTTATTTGGGTTTTTTGATCTACGTTTCAAAATTATATTAAAAAAAATACAGTGGTTAAAAGTAAAACTACAGTAAGGTCTCTTTTGTTACCAAGTGACTAAAAGTACTAGTCTGTGATTGGTGCACAGGACTGTGTTGCATCCGCTATTCATGAATACATCGCTAAGTTTACATGTAAAGTACCCTAAAGTTCTTTGTAACTGCTAGCTACTTTCAAACTTTACTAAATCGGATTTAGTAAAATAGGAATAGGAATGTCTCAGTCAGTAAAGATTTGTCCAATCAGAACAATCAACTGTATAAACAGGAAGTCACTGTAGCATCACAAGCTGTAACATAAATTCAAAATATAACTCTGCTAAGTTTGAACTTCCGTACATGTTACACTTCTAAAACTACATGTCGAGTATAGATTATGTACGCTTAACAACAGGGTCTTTAAAGCGGACTGTGGACCATGTACGCTCAACCATGACATGATGATCTGGATAATGAAGCACTGTATACCGAGATTGTACTTGGCATATAAATCTCCTAATATCTAGTATGATCGTTCAACTTTTAGTCTTCGTGCTACGCAAAGAAGCATTTTGGTGAGGGTGGGATCATTTTAACTCATATTTTATCTCACAAATCTCTTTGGCTCATTTTGAAGTGAAGTGATCTGCTTTGCTCTGCCTCGTTTCAAGATATCGACACTTTTTAGGAACTTCCTGAAGCAAATACATTAGAAGCAAATTGAATTATCTTGTCCTAAGGGCAGACTTTCTCATTAGTTTTAAGAAAAAAAGATATCACAAATGAATATGAGAATATCTGAGAATGTCTCACGTCCTCTGAGGGATAACTAACGATTTCATGTTTCACTTCATTGCCAGTATGAGACCGAACATCTTCTTGGGGGTGAGCGAGGGCTCAGCTCAGTATAAGAAGTGGTACTATGAGCTGATGATTGACCAGGTGGACCACTTTGTGACCAGCGAGCCCTCCCACCTGAGGGTGGGCTGGGCCAACACTAAAGGCTACGCTCCCTACCCTGGAGGAGGAGAGGGGTGGGGAGGCAATGGAGTCGGGGATGACCTCTACTCGTTTGGTTTTGATGGACTCCACCTCTGGTCAGGTCAGTGGGAGGAAGGAAATTCTGTGTTTGCGTGTGTAACTCAGCTCATATCATAATAAGCGAATGTATTAAAGATGAGCGGTAACCCTGGGCTACAGCCAGGTTGTATCTAGACAGAATCAGTACCCTGCGGGGACGATCTCCTTGCCCAGAGTGTGTGCAGCCGTGTGCATTTGTGTGCACAAATTTGTGTTCAATCCTGTGTGTGTGAGACAGACGTGATCTGTGCCAGCGTCACTCACTGGGTCATATTTCACATAACTGTTTGTGTGTGTGTGTCCGGAACAGGTCGTATCCCGCGGGCGGTTGCGTCAATGAACCAGCACATCCTGACCTCAGAGGATGTGGTGAGCTGTTGTCTGGACCTGGGAGCTCCCAGCATCTCTTTCAGGATCAACGGACAGCCTGTTCAGGGCATGTTTGAAAATTTCAACACAGACGGGCTCTTCTTCCCTGTCGTCAGCTTCTCTGCAGGGGTCAAGTGAGTGTTTATTTGTTTCTCCTGCGTGTTTGTCTGAGACGAACAGACTCCCTGAAATTCCTTCATGATGAATGAGCTACACAGGAGCACGGACAGATGAGACAGACCGGCTCCAGCCAAAAGAAATGTATACATATATATATATCGCACACCTACACTCACACAAACACTGCCTGAATGAAATCCACCTACTCACTCTGGTCCAAATTCATTAATCCTCAAGGCCTTGAGATTGGACACAGGTAAAATTGGCTGGCTTCATATTCTGCTCTGTTGCCATGGTGACCACTGATAGTGTGATTGACAAGACTTTAAAATGGAATTTCAAGCTCCAGCAGTTTCTCCACGATTCCATGATTGACTCTGACTTTGTAGAGCAAAGCAGCATTTTGCATTAACAGCTTTTACCCTTTGAAGCCCGGAGACACTTGACGCCAAGAAGCCTGATTTTATTTGGTCATGTAAGCTGTTTGAAATTGAATTCAGTCGTTATTGCTCGATGAAAAAGAATTCTCAAAAAGTGATACCATATCTGACGGTTCATGGGGGGGGGGAATGAGAGTCGCGTGTGATTCAGCAGATTTTCTTTCATAAAGGAATCAGGGTTGACTCAACATTGTTAAAGCAACATGTGATTGCCTTTTAATTGCTGGAATTCACCGTCTTAGTTTAGCATGTTAGTATGCTTACAATTTCAAGTTAGCATTAACACACAGTACAGCTGAGGCTGATGGGAATGTCATTACTGTAGTTTTGCAGGTATTTGGTCATAAACCAAAGGGTAGGACAAGTTAAAATTTTGACTAGATGCCTCTAAAAAAAAGACCACCAAAGTTTATTACTTTTCCATAAACATCTGTACCAGATTTCAAGGCAATCCATCCAATAGTTGTTGAGACATTTCAATAAAAAACAAAAATGTCAGCCTTATTAGAAGAGCTTATAAAAGTGTGTATTATTCACTTTGTGTAGCCATAGCTTTTACAGTGAGAGCTCTAGAGTTCTCCTTAACAGCAGCCTCTGAGCTCTAACAGTAACCACAGGTCTAGAGGTGGGAGCTGGCGCTCAAGCGTCATTCTGCTCTTCTTTTCTGCTCCGTTCTTTTCTTCTTAATTTAGTTTAGTAATGACTCTACTGCAGTCATTGTCACTGCCATCTCCACTGTTGGCTCAGAGAGTGTGTGTAGACAACCATCTTCCTCCTACAGCAGCAATGGTGTCGCCAGATGCTTCTTTTCACAACTCAAGAGCTGAAATCATGATTTATTTTAAGTTATCATAACATTAATTGTGAGGGATCCAAAAAAAATCCACAAAACCAAATCTGACTATCAAGTTAAAGGACCGTGAGCTTGCATTTCATCCATTTCTGACTTGCAGAGTTAGCGTTCAGCATTTCACATGGAAAGTGCCACCTTGTAACCTCTCCTGTGTGGGTTATGACACCTCAGAGCTTGTACTTGAACGTGACCCAGTGAACAGGGTGAACATCTCCACGGATTTAAACGTGCCAGAAAATGACAGCCTCACATCTTTCACTACTCAATAATTGAGGGCTGCAGTCAGAATGGGCTTGGTTGCGTCACCACTACTACTTGAGTAGCTATTTTGGGCGGCCTCAGGAGAGCCTCTTCACAGTAATGGCCTGAGACATTTTTTTTTTTTTTTTTTCAGTCTCAGTGCTAAACTTGTCCCTGTTAAGAGCAGAGGCTGGAACTGATTGAAGAGGAGGAAAAGCAGTTACTTTTATCTGCATGGTTGGTTTTCTTTTCACTGGCTGCTTCTCTCATTAATAGCTGTCTGATTAGTTATGATTAAATATATAATTTATATTTACACACACTTTTTCCCCCCGTTAATGAACTTTTTTTTGCTTTTTTAGTGTGTAGAATAATAGAATAAGCCGACTGATGACCAATATTTTATCTCCTTAGGGTGCGTTTCCTGTTGGGTGGTCGACATGGCGACTTTAAGTTCCTGCCTCCATCGAGTTACGCACCATGTTACGAAGCCTTGCTGCCGAAAGAGAAGATGAAGGTGGAGCCGGTGAAAGAGTACAAGAGAGATGTGGATGGAGTCCGAGATCTGCTGGGCACCCCACAGTTCATGTCGCAGGCCTCCTTCATCCCCACACCTGTTGAAACAAGCCAGGTAAACTAACAGGAGAAGAGCAGAGGGCTGAATCCCTACGACAGACATGTTAATAACCTTCTCACTGTTTAACTTCTCCGTGCCTGTTTCCTCAGATTGTTATGCCGCCTCATTTAGAGAAGGTCCGAGACAAGCTGGCTGAGAACATCCATGAACTGTGGGGCATGAATAAAATAGAGCTGGGCTGGTCCTACGGCAAGGTGAGCAATGTGCATATTTTCCTGTCCTCATATAAATACTCTTACAATAAAATCATCACTCTGGATTGAAAGATTAAAAAGCATAATCCATGCATTTTGCCATGTTTGTGGAGAAATAAACATCACAATTAGACATTTTCTTGACAAATTTGAGTTAAAGACCAGCTTGAAATGCATTAGTTGTTTGCAGTGTTAGAATTGAATCATCAAAAGCCTGTACGTCATCTTGCTTTCTCTTTTATAATTTGCGGTTCACACCAAAAAGAGGGTAAGTGGAAAGAACACTCTCATTTCCCATGTTCGATGCTCTTCACGCCATTCATTTAGATGCTTCATTCCAGTTTGTTTGTAGGTAGCGGCGCCATTGTGTCTGTGTTTTAGTATAAGTCATGAATTACAAAGTATTGTTTCACCAGAGGGCAGAACGGGGGTGTTTTGGCAATTTCAGCGGAGCAATAAACCAAGAGGAAAGCCTGTACTTTAATTGTCTGTATTTAGTTCATCCTCTTTTAAAAGGCATTTTATTGATTCTTTAAAGACATAATCCGTCATCCAAATGGAAACCCAAGGGTCGCTTCTTTGCTGCGGTTATAGTTTGACATTTTGGGAAAAATGCTTGTTTGTGTTCTTGCTGAGAGTTATATGAGCAGATCAATACCACCCTCTTAGCTTAGCTTAGCTTAGCTTACCACAAAGACTTGAAGCAGGGGAAAACAGTTAGCCGGGCTCTGTTCAAAGCTCAAACATACAGCCAGACTCCAGACTTTGAGTACGGATTAAACAAATGAGATACAATGTGTTAATTAGTGAGCTTTAGAGCTGTTGGTAGGAGTTATTTTGGTGGGGGGGAGCCAGGCTAGCTGTTTCCCCCTGCTTCTAGTCTTTATGCTAAGCTAACTGTCTTCTGGTTCTAGCCTCATACAGATCTCTCAACAAGAAGGTGAATAAGTGTATTTCTCAAAATATCCAATTATTCCTTCAAAGTTTGTTTATATTCTAAGTATTAGTACACACAGAAGTAGAACTCCTACCATATATTTTCAATATGATTATATTGAAAGTTGAAAAACACTTAAAATTATTGTTTTGCATTATTGCACCAAATTCTTCAATTATATATGTGATTATACCTGCAATTTATATGGTCAAAATATTAATAATTTATTCTTTTGGTCTGCAAAAGACTGGTTCTGGTTTATTGTACATTAGCTAAACGCCAAAGTGACCAGTTCTGCCCTTAAAGGAACAGATGACAGCACAAACAACAATATGGAACACAGCTCTTATGTCTATAATACAAACATACATATCAGAATCCCCCCTCTGTTACTAATACTGCTTTTACACAGGACTTCATCCTTTCCAACACCTTGACAGAATCTCTGATTTAGCAGGAAGATATCTGTAAAGTGTGAGACCTGTTTAATAAATGGAAATCTGAACTTGCCAAGATGTCTTTCTTCTTAAACTCAGGGGGTCAGAGGCTCTAGCAATGTGTGAAAGAGTGGTAAAACATGTTTTTTTTTAATTTAACCTTTATTTAACCAGGATAGGTCCCATTGCGATTAAAAATCTCTTTTTCAGGGGAGTCCTGAGTCCATGTTGAGAGATAGCCAAGGTGCGCATAGTATTAGATGTTCAGTTGTGTGGTTACACTGCAGCTCATTCTGTGCTCTGTAGTTGTCGCTCATCGTGATTAATTACAGCAGCGTTCACAGGAGATGTCCTACAGCACAGGGAATAAGCAAAGTACCGTTTGTTATTTAGCCGCGCTTGCATAAAAATACCTTTTTCATTCCTTGTTTGTTCCACAAACGTAATTCCGTAAAAGGAAGATCTGCCAGAGAAGAGATTTCCCGTAGAGTTCTTGTACTATTCACAAAAGAGCTGGCTGGTGTTCATTGGACCCACACACACAGCTGCATATCTGTACGCAGCCCCGCATGTTTTCTTGGTAAACATCCGCCATTGCCATGCCGCCTCCTCTGAGCAGCACTGCCAAAGGGATTATTTGGAATAAGGTGCAGCCTCGAGAGAGGCCTTACACCTCTCACTTGGTATTCCTGTCGTACACCTTTCTATCTCCCCCAAGAAAACATGCTCCCTTGTTCCTCTTTCATAACATGGTCACTAGAGTAGACTGTCTTATCACTGCAACCAGTAGCAGCCTGTATTTAAACCACATTCCCCTCTCCTTGTTGGTTCACAATGACACTGCCTTACAAGGCTGTGTACTTCATATGCATATATTTAGTAGACTTTTCCACATGATGTACATGCATATAGAGTTACTGTGGACCAAAGTTGCAGGCAACAAAGGAAAGTTGAAATATTGTTTCTGCGACTGTTTCTTTTTTCTCACAGATAAGGGATGATAATAAGCGGCAGCATCCATGCCTGGTGGATTTCTCCAAGCTGCCAGAAACTGAAAAGAACTACAATCTACAGATGTCAACAGAAACTCTGAAGTATGTTGAGCATTATGGATTGATTTTCCCCACTGTGCTTTTGTTTTTGAAGGGAAGAAGAAGAAGAAGAGAGAGAGCGTGGGACGAAGAGTGTAACAGACAGATTCATTACAAACAAAAAAAAAAAGACAAGATGAGACAAGATGTTTGTTTTAAACAGCTGTATATGAGAATTAATTAGGAGCTTCACACACACGACTGGAGGTAGATGGAAACAGTTAGCCAGCTCACATTGAATATATTATTATGCGAGTGTATAATATGTACTGTGCTGATGTTTGGCGTCAGCAGTAGCAGCGGTGACAGCAAAGCTTTCAGGTGAGGCTGAGGGCTTAACTACACCCCCATGATTAAAAGGGTGTGTTGGATATGTGTTGCAGTGAGAGGAGTACGTGCGAGTGTAGAGGCAGACTTAAGTTGGCTGCCTGTACTAGTTCACAGGCTTCGCTTCATTTTAGACTTTAATGTTTTATAGGTAAGCATTAGCACATGTAACCGCCATTTGGTTGATACAGTAATATTGAAATATTTTCAATCTAATAGTATACTCTAATTAGGAAAATTGCAAATGCACGTGACCAAAATTATAACAGTTATACCTCATTTCCATGTCTGCTTGGTCATGCACTATATAAGTGCATTTCGTGGCAGGAAAAACAGTACTGTACACTGAATGTTGTTCATTTACCAAATACAAGATCATTTTAATTTGGATAATTTTACCTCTCAAAACTCAGTGGAAATTTGCAATTTGCCCATTGCTGGACTGTTGGATTAAACAAAAGTTACACAAGGTTGCTCCCCTATCTGTCAGTACGTGTCACTCAATATCTTGTTTCCACAGAAACCTATAAATTCTATTAAGGCCCCAATTTGAGTTTAACATATAGCATAATCTTTGTCCAACGATCAAAGTCTGTGAATGACCTGTAAGATTACAATAAATGCAGATATGATCCTCACTTGAAGGTTAGGAAATTTCCATTTCTAGTGTTGCTCCAAGTCTTGCTGGTCCTTTTCCACTCGTCAGTGCTCAACACTTGGTTCTGCTCATAAAGGTCCCAGTGAGACTTATTACAAGTGCTTTCCATAAATGCTCTTTAAATGATACAGGAGAATGTTGAGGTTTGCTGCGATTAATCTTGATCCGTGGCAGCGGCAGACACATCTGGGTGACACTGATGGGGTTTCTCAGTGACATCAAACTCATTTTTACTGCCACGTTGTCTTCTCACAAGGTGGGAAGAAAATTTGTCAAAAGCACTTCGCGCCCAGTGAATTCCTCTGGGTACTCTTTGGCCTTTTTCTCCTGACAGATTAGGATGTGCACGATTTAACCCATCGCTGTTCAGAAGTAACGTGAAGGTGTGGATTAAACATAATCTGCAGACACTCACTTTGTGTTGTTTTCTCCCACAGGACCCTGCTGGCATTGGGCTGTCGTGTAGTTCAGGTCAATCCTAATGCTGAGAACTCCCTCAAAAAGATAAAACTCCCCAAGAAGTAAGTGTGCATGCTTATATTTACTGTCAGAACACGCATTTCTTACTTAAAGTTCAGACTGTTTGTTAGAAAGCTGTCAGGAGTGACTGACTGTCATTGTGCAAATGATTAATAAGAGACAGTAGTTGAGAAAGGCGATTTATATTTCCCCATTAATTGAAACATATAATACCATAAGCCTCTCTACTGTAAGAGCAAAGGTGAAATAGTAAATCAAAAGGTGTGTAAACCCAGTCTGTGATCATCAGAAAATGTCCAACGATATGAAAAATTAGGATATTTAGTGTGACTGTGTGTACTGCCATAAAGATTTATATCAGGCTTTAAATGTGGGTAAACTAGTCCCTTTTTTTCCTGTAGCTACATGATGTCCAATGGTTATAAGCCGTCTCCTCTGGACCTGTCTGACATCAAACTGACTCCAGGTCAGGAGCTGCTGGTGGACAAACTAGCAGAGAATGCACACAATGTGTGGGCCAAGGACCGCATCAAACAGGGATGGACCTATGGCATTCAGCAGGTACACTGGATGTTTTCATGTACAGTATGCTGGGACCAAAACAAACTCATTAAACCCAAGATTCTCATTAATGTTTAAGCTTTACTTTTAAATGCAAATAAGGAAACACCCATATTTTCTTATTATATTAAGAAAAAAGAGGCAAGTTTTTCTTCTTTCTTCTGTTTCTGGCTTTGCGGCCGTATTTTTTATGTGCTCACTTTCTCCTTCGCGGTTCATCAATTCACCTCCCATACAGTCTATACCTTACCAGCGCACATGTCAGACGGTTTGTTTGGCCTGACATTTCCCAGCTATATGTCATTCTTCAATACGCACCGAGATGTTCTGCAGTAAAGGGCAATAAGACACAGAACGTATTGTTAGGAACACACTCCATACAGAATTTCTTCTCTCATCCGTTGAGCAAACAAGTGCTAAAACGGAATACACTGACTGCTAGCTTTTGTTAATCAGGCTTTTGGTGTATTTCAGTACTGTTGCTGTGTGCTTATCCATTGGATAAAACACACCCTCCTGAAATCACAAATTATCCACTTGCTATTTTCTCCCCTGATGTGATGTAGAATGTGTCGTCCCCACCCATGAAAACTATGTATTTCAATGCAATATGGAATTAATCGTGTATAGACCTGACAAGCTTCTGACGATATTGTTTTTGAGGTCATAGTTTGGTTGTTTTTTTGTCTGTTTAGTCTGTTTCCTTTCACTTAAAAGCATTCATTTACAACATACAGTATACAGAGATACTAGTGCAATCATTCTTCCCACATTAAGTGAGTGAAGGCTCATTCATTTTGCCCTATTTTAGTGTAGAAAAAGAGGCTTTCAATGTGAACGCTGGTCCTTGATTGCAAGTAAGCTGTAGAGGAGTGAAGAGTTGAAATCACCTATTGATTCAGAGTAAGCAGATATTCTCTGTACAGTTTGTAGATCAGGGGTTGTGGTTGATAACATGAGACCGGGTAACTGACCGGCGCTTTGGAAAACTGCCACAAGGTTTTCAATTAAGCCCTTTCGTGATATCGGGGGAAGCTGTTACGCCAGACCAAACAAACAAGCCTGCGATCTGCATAACCAGCACAAGATTTCAAATTAAGCTCCACAAATCTGTTTAAGTGGTATTAATATGATACTTCCGTGGCTGCGCCCTGGGAGTACTGCTATGGGAAATGACACAGGAAAGATAGGGGAAGTGATGGGCAGCAGTAATGACAATAAATGGCCAATTGAATTCTCAGTCACAGGGATTGACAGCGCAGTTGTAACAAACACAACAGTTGTACGACTGAGCTTGCCCCCTTGAGCCGGCCCACAGTTGATGAGATAAGTCGGGAATTTGCTGCAAACGGGTGCGTACAGTTTTCTCTGACTGCATCTTCTCCCTGCAGGATCTGAAGAGTAAACGTAACCCTCGCCTGGTTCCCTACGTTCTGCTGGATGAGCGCACCAAGAAGTCGAACAGGGACAGCCTGCGGGAGGCTATCCGCACCCTGATTGGCTATGGGTACAACATTGAGCCCTCAGACCAGGAAGGCGGTGAGTTTGACTGAAGCACGTTCGTTCAAATTAAACAGTGATAAAATGCTCGTAACAAAGAAAGGGGAAAATGTCCTGACAAGTGTGACTTAATTTTCCAGTCCAGATAAAGGATTCTGCCTCCCACCCCCCTTTCAGTTGGCAGTGAAGAAGAATAGGAAATGATTGCCTTTAACCTCACTCAATGTTAGGTTGTTTCTGCAATTAATGGTCCCATTACTCCATTTCCTCACTCGTTTGAGGGGATTCTGATGGTTCTGAGGCAGTGATCTATCACCTGACACTGTGGCTGTCCCTTCCACCCAGTAGGACAAGTGGTTGAGCGGCTCAGCATCGACAAGATCCGCTTCTTCAGAGTGGAGAGGACGTACTCGGTGAAGACCGGGAAGTGGTACTTTGAATTTGAGGCTGTGACGGGAGGAGACATGAGAGTGGGCTGGGCCAGACCTGGGTGCAAGCCAGACTTGGAGCTTGGCACAGATGAGCTCGCTTTCGTTTTTGATGGATACAGGGTAAGCTCTCAACCAGACCTAAATCGATCTCCAGGTATTCATTCACACTGGGCGCTGGACTTCATATTGATTACGCCGCAGAAAAAGATCTTGTCAAGTCAGTAGGATTCAATCCTAAAGTCAAACATTTTTGGAGCTCTATGGGGTTGTAATAGTGTTGAATCAAGTGTTATTTTCTTTATACTATTGTACTGGCTTGCCCTTTTCCTTCATTTAAATACTTGACACTTGAAGTTCTTGAACCAGATAAAATTAGAAAATGTAACTAATTTCAGGAAGACTAAAATTGAGAACAAATGACTTGAGATGGATATTTTTTGTCGTGTATATGCTATAATCCGCTCCTGAGTGTTTTATTTTACACCTGTACATGTACTGTGTGTAGGGTCACTGTCTGAACATGGGCAGCCGTTTGTTTGGGCGCTGCTGGCACGCCGGGGACGTGGTGGGCTGTATGATCAACATGGAGGACAAGTCTATGATCTTCACCCTAAATGGAGAGATCCTCATCACCACCAAGGGCTCCGAACTCTGCTTCACTGACTTTGAAACTGAGGATGGTGAGAGAGTGTGTGCATGTAAATGTGGATATGACGTGTGTGGCAACAGAGAGAGTTATCGAAGGTCAGGGAGTGTCGGACTGATAAGGTGATTGTTGAAAGTTGTTGGTCACTCGTCTTGTAATAAAGCTTTCACATGCAGAGCAAAGAGCGTTAACCTAGAATGACCATGCTGGGGATATAAGTGAGAAATAAGTGGCTCCCTGTAACGAAATCACCCTTATTTAATGTGACTTGTAAATTGCCTTTTTGAAAAAGCTGGATTGATTTTCCCTCCCGTCCTGCTGTGTGTGTTCTTAGAGGCTTTGTCATTCTCTCCTCCCTCCACTTCCTCTGGCTGTCCTTCAGGGTTCATTCCAGTGTGCAGCCTCGGTCTGGCTCAGGTGGGCCGCATGAACCTGGGGAAAGATGCCAGCACCTTCAAGTATTACACAATGTGCGGCCTTCAGGAAGGATTTGAACCCTTTGCTGTCAACATGAACCGAGAGGTCACCATGTGGTTCAGCAAGCGTCTGCCTACTTTTGTCAATGTGCCGAAGGACCACAACCACATCGCAGTAAGAACAAAAGCAGTGAAATATGTGTTGGTAAAGATCACAAAATTGCTTGTTGGGTGACTGCAAATACTTTCTTCCTGTTTGCAGGTAACCAGGATTGACGGCACCATCGACAGCCCCCCATGTCTTAAAGTCACCCACAAGACATTCGGCACCCAGAACAGTAACGCTGACATGGTGTTTTGTCGTCTCAGCATGCCTGTAGAGTTTCACTCCATCTTCAAAATCAGTCCTGTTGTAGACATGAACGGAGTCCACGAGGAAGACATCCTTAAAGTCAAGCACAGGTACTCATCTCCTCAGAGTCATGAGTTTACGCCATACTGTAAGCAACTTTATACACACTGTGTTTATGTGCTGATCTACTGTTTGATTATTGACAAGTTTTGCAAATATTTGAAGTAATGGTTGAAGATGTTTGGTTCATCAGACATCTTATAATGGCTCTGAACGTTACTCAGCCAGTCAGAACCAAAGACTGCACAAATATCCATCAACTGGTTTGTACTTAATGATCACCTGTTGAATGTGGTTTCTGATAGATATCCATTGAGATCTGTGAGGCACAGTGATGAAAGTAGACGAGTGGACTACAGCAGCATCACGACGGTATTAATTAACCTTAATTAACCTTTTTTTGTTGAGTACCATTTGGTTGCAGCACCTGAAGCATTAGCTAACTCTTGCATGTGTCATTACAGTACTACCACTCGGTAAGGGTCTTCGCTGGTCAGGACCCCGCCGGAGTGTGGGTTGGATGGGTAACGCCCGACTACCATTACTATAGCAACAACTTCAACCTCAGTAAAAACCGAACAGTCACCGTAACCCTGGGTGACGAGCGAGGACGAGTCCATGAGAGGTGAGACCATTTTTAGGGAAACCCCTCCTCCTTTTGCAACCATCGTCTTGTGTGTGAACAATGGCTACACGTGTCCTCATGGACTTTTTCTGTAACACATACTTTAACCCCACCCACCCAATTTAACACTTACGAGCAGTATAAAACATTTGATAAATGGTTTATAACACACTACAATGTCGTTATAAGCAGATTTAAGTGTTTATTCATGTATTTGACTATAACTCCTCCTGTGACAATATTATAAAACACAGTTGTAATAATATGTCTTCATAGGTGAAGTTATATTTGTTGACAAATACTGTACATTAACAAACATTTAAAATCTACTTATAACTACATGATAATGTGCTATAAACCATTTATTGAGTGTTTATACTTCTTATAAATGCTAAATCGGTTACAGTAAAGTGTCACTATGTCAAGACAAGATGCCTGACTGATATTTGCACTCCAACAGCGTGAAGAGGAGTAACTGCTACATGGTGTGGGGTGGCGATGTGACCAATGCGGCTCACACCTCGAGTCGCAACAACGTGGACCTGGAGATCGGCTGTATGATAGACCTGGCCACCGGTCTGGTGACATTCACCGTCAATGGAAAGGAGATATCCACATCCTACCAGGTACTCAACACATACGTTACATGTTGTACAGCCTAAAGGAATAAACCAGGCAATTAGACACTTTCTGACATGAAGACGACATGAAGTCCAATAGTTTTTTATAAAGTAGATACAGTGTATAAGGATTTGAGTAACAATGTTCTGTATAAATCTTGAATTTATTTTGGGGTGTTTTCAAACTTTTTAAAGACTTGCAGAATACAGAAGGTTACCTTTAAGCTTGTTTGTGCCTGTTCGCCATTCATTTGTAGCTTCTGCCATTTATTCATTAATGCATCCATCCACCTGTAAGTCACAATCATTACCTGTCTAACCGTCCATCCATTCTTCTCTCTATCAGTCTCCAGTTTATACTGTTGACCTTGAGAGTAACTCGTCTTCTGTCTTTGCGTATTTTCCTAACAGAGCAGTGACGTCTGGATTGTTGAATTTCACAGACTTAGACGTTGCCTGTTCTGATGTACTCTGAGAACTAAATCTTAAAGGACCTTTCGAGGGTTATAATCTTCTTATGTTCTCCCTCACTTAAACTCTGTGAGGCCTCACACGGCGCTGAGTCATCCCTCCAGCCGACACTCTTGAATGATCATGCACACACGCACGCGCACACTAAGTAGTGGCGTTTCATGATGCATCATTAAGCTGCTTTCCGCAAGTCATGCTCTCTTGCCGCTTCTCAAGCTTTTGATGTGCACTTCCTGTTTGGGCCCTATTATTAACTTGCTTCTCTTTTCTCTGCTCCAGGTGGAACCAAACACCAAGCTTTTCCCTGCCGTGTTTGTGCGGCCCACCAGCCCTAACCTCTTCCAGTTCGAGCTGGCTAAAATAAAGGTAGAGTCCCCTGTTTGTTCCATTACAGCAACCTTGTTGTACGTACAAGAAAGAAGCTCACAGTGTGCTCCTTTTCATTTCTACCTCACACAATTCTCAGAAATGCAGCTCCCACACGGCATTATGCAGCTACACACCCTCCAGCTAGTCCTAGGCTGATATTTTAGCATGCTAATGTCTGCACCAAAGATGCTGAGAGCTTCACCAACAAGATGGGTACTTGTGTCAGTTGTTTGTAGGAGAAAAAAGGAAAAGATTGTGTGACTAAGCAGGAAATGTAGCACTGACACAATAAACATGACAAATAACTCACAGACACAGATTGTGGCTGTCTTCTTCTTTAGAAAAATGACTGCGTCATTTGTTCATGCAGTTCAAAAAGACTTTCTGTTCAAGAGCAGGAAGTAGTGTGTCTGTAGCAAAAAGTAAGAGTGTGGAGGTCGGGGTGGCTAATGAGTGTCCAAAGCCTTTTAACTGCTCGTTTGGCATTGCCCGTGTCCATCCACATTTGTTTTCCCTCTCCAGAACGCCATGCCTCTGTCGTCAGCCATCTTTAAGAGTGAACACAAGAACCCGGTGCCCCAGTGTCCACCCCGCCTAGATGTCCAGACCATCAACGCCGTGCTGTGGAGCCGCATGCCCAACACCTTCCTCAAGGTGGAAACAGCCAGGGTCAATGAGAGGCACGGCTGGGTGGTCCAGTGTGTGGAGCCCCTGCAGATGTTGGCTGTACATATACCTGAGGAGAACAGGTACACTACATGGCTCAGTGTGCTTAAATGATACCTCAACATTTTGGGAAACATGCATATTCGCTTTCTTGTCGAGAGTCAGATGAGAAGATTGATACCTCTCTCACTAAATATCAGGAAGCTACAGTATAGCCAGGAGGTAATTAGCTTAGTTTAGCATAAAGACTGGAAACAGGGGGAAACAACCCCCTGTAAAACCATAACTTATCTTGTGAATGAATTAAACTAACACGATAGCTGTTAACCATTGTTCTTTAGAGGTGCTGGTGTATTTTTGAGAAAGAGTCGGGCTAGCTGTTTCCCTCTGCTTCCAGTCTTTATGCTATGCTAAGCTAAGCTAATCGCCTCCTGGCTCCAGCTTCACATTTAGTGAACATTCATGAGTGTGGTGTCGATCTCCTCATCTAACTCTTGGCAATAAGTGTATTTTCCAAAATGTGAAGTTATTCCTTTGTATATGGGATGTATGTATGGTAGATTTTATAAAGCGTTAAAATCATTGTACTGTTGTTCTGTTGCTTGTATAGAAGCAAATGATATACAAGCTGATTGGTTTAGTACTCCCTTTGGTGTTAAACAAGGTGATGTTCTTTCTCCTACCCTGTTTACAATATATGTAAATGACTTGGCTCTTGAAATTAAGGAATCTGATTTAGGTACATATTTGAATAATTTAACTCTGGGCATTGTGTTGTATGCAGATGATATTGCTCTACTGGCTGAATCTGAGGATGATTTACAAAATATGTTAAATGTTAAAGAGCTGGTGTTACAGATGGAGGTTGTCAATAAATAAAAGTAAAACACAGATTGTTCATTTCAGAAAAAAAGGTATTCCAAGAAGTAGGAAAAATTTGGCTTTTGGGGCTGTAACACTGGAATATACACCTGAATCTAAATACTTTTACTCTTGATGAATTTATGACCTATGAAGTCGGAATTAGTCGGAATTAAAATCTTGGCAGGTTCAGCTGGGAGAGCATTAGAGTCTGTTGTCAACAAGTTTAAAATATGTAAAGATCTTGGGTATTTTACTTACTTGCAACTTTCTGATGCATGTGTCTCCCCCATATTAAATTATGATTCAGGAATATGGGGTTTCAAAGACGAAGGGCGTTCAAAGGCGTTCATAAGTTTGCTCCTACTTTGGCTGTTCAGGGTAATATGGGTTGGATTCCTGGATCAAGAAGGCGAAATGTGAAATGATAAGACTGTGGAATCGGCTGATTAATATGTCAGGCTACAGAGCTCCATGCTGTTTTTGGGGAAGCTGAATTACAATATACTGTATAGTAATACTTTATCATGCAGCATGAACACAATTAGAGAAAAGTTACTTGCAAGATTTGAAGAAAAATGGTTAAAAGATACCTTGTTAAAACCAAAATTACGAACATATATTCAAATCAAGCACAACTATGGCACTGAACCTTACGTTATAGCAAACCTATCAAGGGGTCAAAGGTCTTTAGTTGCACAGCTGAGTTCCTCTGGCCCTTGAAGTTGGGGGGGTTGAAAATAACGAGGAGGACAATTAGGAGAAGTAGACAATGAATCACATTTTCCTCTGTATTGTCCTTATTATGATGACTTAATCTATTTTAAATTAAATGTCTGTTCAAAATCCAGAAATGTTTTGGTGTACTGACGATGACAGAATGGAATGGTTGTTTAATTTTAATGCTTATAATTGGCTACCTTTGTTTCTAAAGCTTGGGAAAAAACGTCAGGAGGGTTTATTTGTTTAGTATTATTTGCAATTTATGATGCTACTCTGGTTTCTGGACTCTTTTTCTAAATAATGGTGTCTTGTAAGCATGTTTGGGCTGGGCATATTATTTATGCATGACACAATATTAATAAAAAATCAATCAAAAAATCATTCAATGTATATTAGATTAGTCAATCATTTGATCCACAGGAACTTAATCAACAGCAATTCCACATATCTTGGCGCGTTACCGCCACCTGTTGATCAGTGGAATATTGTGAAACCATTGGCAGGATTGTATATCGCATCACCAGCGTGCACGTGCACGTGCACGAGGTAAACAAAACTCATAGAAAAACAGCTTCATAGCACTACTAGAGGTCAAAACCTCCACAGGGAACCTTTAACGACCTTTATGTCATTATCCTGTGTGGTAAATAACACCTGTCTGTCCTCTAAATAGACTAAATCAAAACATCAGAAGGTATTTTGCTAATCCTCTCTTGCTTCCTTTCAAAGGTGTGTCGACATCATGGAGCTGTCTGAGCAGGAGGACATGAGGACGTTCCACTACCACACCCTGAAGCTCTACTGTGCCCTCTGCGCTCTGGGCAACACCCGCGTGGCCCATGCTCTCTGCAGCCACCTGGACCAGTCACAGCTCTTATACACCATCGACAATCAGTACCTGTCCGGCATGTTACGCGAGGGCTTCTACAGTGTTCTCATCAGCATCCACCTGGAGACAGCGAAAGAGGCGCGACTCATGATGAAAGACGAGTTCATCATCCCCGTCACGGCTGAGACACGTTCCATTCGCCTCTTCTCAGATGCCTCCAAAAAGCACCTACCGCCAGGGGTGGGGCTTAGTACCTCGCTCAAACCCCGCCTCAACTTTGCCCCGCCCTGTTTCATCAACACCAAACGAGAGCATCTCTATAGTCCCCAAATCCCGCTGGATGCACTGAAGGAGAAAGCAATTTCAATGTTGACAGAGGCTGTTCAGGGGGGCGGGCACCACATCCGAGATCCCGTAGGAGGAGGTGTGGAGTACCAGTTCGTGCCGATCTTGAAACTCATAAGCACCTTGCTGACTATGGGTGTGCTCGGTAGTGAGGACGTTCATCAGATCTTGCTGCTTATTGACCCGAATGTTTTCCGAGAGACACGTGAGGAGGGAGCCACAGGGGCCACAGACAAAGAAGGACTCACAGGGGCGGAGGAGAAGGCGGTGGAAGCTGGAGAGGAGGAGGCAGCCAAAGAGGCTAAACAACCATTGAAAGGACTGCTGGAGAAGAGGTTGCCTGAGCCCGTCAAACGACAGGTAGTAATGAGCACATATGAACAGATCTGGCATCATCTTATATGTGTTTACCCTCGTGTAAATCACCAAAACATGTAAAATCAATGAACATCTCCATCTACAAGTGCCAATTCACTCCTAAAGACTAGCACAGCTGTGCTCTCAATCACATGCTCCATAACTGCTCCACTGTTATAGACCCATTCAGAAGTCAGTCAAACATGAAATGGCTCTGTCTCGTGTTGAACAAATGATCTCTTGGGTAGAAATGTCTCTTTAATAAGTGGGATAATATGAAGCCATAAGGCTGTTTGTATGTATTCCTAACAGACCTGCTCGTAACAGCTGCGTCTAGGCGTGCAACAGTGATGCAACGGTATTTGTTGTTTGTCTCCTCCCCCTGTCTGCTCCCCAGATGTGTGAGCTGCTTCACTATTTCTGCGACTGCGAGCTGAAGCACCGCATCGAGGCAATTGTGTCCTTCTCCGACAGCTTCGTCTCCAAGCTGCAGTTCAACCAGAAGTTCCGCTACAACGAGCTGATGCTGGCCCTCAATATGTCTGCTGCTGTTACTGCAAAGAAGACCAAAGAGTTCAGATCGCCCCCTCAAGAACAGGTGAGATAAGGCCGTAGTCAGGAAGGCTGGGAAGGAAATAAAAGTTAGAAACACTGATGTAACTGATATATACAAACTAGCTCAGGGCGAGTTTCAGGTCACCACCTAATTGTCTGTTGTGTTAGCTACTGAAATATGCATTTGTTCACTAATTCCCAGTACAGTATGTAAGCCAGTGGGTTTCTTTTACTGTACATTTACTATATATATTAGAATATAGTATAGAATATATATATGGTATGAATATATGGTATAGAAATTATATTATATTTGTTATATTTTCAAACATATCAAAGTGAAATAAATAAGCAATAAACATTTAAATTCCCATATTAGCAACACAACACAAATCAATACATAATGCCATGTGTGTGTTTTTTGCCCTTGAATACTTAGAATTTGAGCTAATTTTACTTTTTATACAAAGGGAAAGAAATACATGTATTCTATTAGCATACTTTAAGGTCCTGCACACCCACACAGGTGTTTTCACTTCTCTTGGCTGGCTAGACAGCTGCTCAGGTTGAAGGCGGGCAGATCGGACTCCATGCACCAATAAGAATGATAAAAGTGTCCCACCCTGGCAGGTGCAACAAAGCTGACTGGAGAGTGAGGAAGATGTCAATAAACACAGTCTGCACTCTTCCACACACTCCTGAGAAACACTCCAAAACAAGTGAAATCACCTGTGTGGGATGTGTGTGCAGGGCCTTTATTCATTGTTATTGTCTGCAAATCTGCACAGAAATATAAAACAGCTGAGAATAGGCTTGTATTAATTCACTTAATATTGATATTACTTCATGCTGTATGTGACATATGACATGGGGGGTGGTAGGGGTGCATATGGAGGCGTGCCATAAAAATAAATCAATGTGAATCAATATGATGCCGTGGTTGAAACATTCTCGTAGCCACTGATCTAACTCCACTTTTCACCTGCTCACAGTGCAGCTGTGACATCTTTACCCCGGCAGTTTCACGACAATTCGCACCTCTGCTCACGTGATTCTGACAACTCTCACATGTCTGCCGTGTGACCTTAATGAGTCTTATGTGATGTAAAGCCACAGCGGGGTAAATGCCAGGAACTGATGAATCTCACAATCTACAATATCTGACCACAAAGAAAGCCTACAGGCCCACTGCTTCAAATGATGCATGTAACTAGATGATGTTACGTAACTTCTGTAATATCCCACATACATGGCTAATTTCTCTCCCCACCCTCAGATTCCCGTTTTAGTTCTCGTATCGTTAAATTTGCTCACTTTGGTTCCACGGCCCTGAGTGAATGAGAGCTGGTCCTTGTTCCAAATGTTCCTGGAAGCACTCTCTTTGTGTGTGTGTGTGTGTGTGTATTGAACAAAGCCTCAAGGCAAATTCATCCTTCTTGTCTGTGGTGTCATTGCTCCAGCGAGACTGCACACTCAACTGCACGAGCACACACACACATACAGTATCCCTTTAGGGTCACAGCTGGAGACAGAGTTCAGCGCTTCACAGCTACTTTAATGACTTGTCATGGTGTCCTTCGGTCTGCAAGCGCCGAGGGAGAATTAGCCACTTGAGCTGGGTTTTTTGCTGAGAATCCTGCAACGAGATCACATCAGGATCAGATTGCTTCTGAAACCAAAGACAGGGAGAGTTACCAGACATTGTTTATGCATGTGAGTGTTTCATGTTTCCATATTTCAGATCAACATGCTGCTGACCTTCAGTATGGGCGAGGACTGTCCGTGTCCGACAGACATCCAGGAAGAACTGTATGATTTTCACAACCAGCTGCAGCTCCACTGTGGTGAGATGCGGATCTGGCAAAAACCTTTAAGAGCCTTTGTGTTTATCAGGAAACATGCATTATTGTATTTAACTTGATACAATTATCTTATATTGCTTTGATTGATTGTAGAACTTATTACAGATATTTTACAAAGGCAGCATGAACATACAGAAATTGTGCCTTTTTCCGTCTATTGCTTGAGCTGCCATTGTGTCAACATCAGCTGAATTTTACCAGTGCTTGCTCTCAGAGAACGCTTTCTTTTTCCCTCTCTGCGTCTCTCTCTGTCTAAGGAGAGGAGTTTTAGTTCAGTGCCTCACAGATTGCTCTGACATCTTGATGTTTTGATAAATAATTGAATTGCCCGACCTTCTGTTGCACAGCCGATCTAATGGCAGTTTCAGCGATGCCACATAGCACCGACCTGTCATGTCACCCTGTGCGCAGAGAGAAAAACGACTTGAAAATGCAAAGAAATAGGAGATACTATACATCCCATTCTACGCAGTATATACATGACACGCCTGCTAACCCCACAGGAAGCCACGCTTGGCAGAGATATTGCTTTAATATGCTCTGCTCTCCATGTATATAGCATCTCTGTCGGTTTGTGTCATGCAGGAATCCCCATGGAGGAAGACGAAGACGAGCAAGATACATCTATCAAAGGTCGCCTCCTAATGCTGGTGAACAAGATCAAAGGCCAGTCTCACAAAGCGGAGGAGCCCACAGAGAAGGAGCAAGCCGCACCATGTGAGCAAGCCACTGTTTTTGTAGTATTACTTGATGATATTAGCGATGCTGTAGCGTGCCTGCTGTATCAGTAATACCTGGGTCGGGATGATACATTTCTGATTGGCTGGAGGTGTTGATTAAAGCGCTTTCATGCACACATTGGATCACATTTAAATATGTGATCTAACTTAATATTCTAGAGAGCAATCACAGCCTTGTAACCATAGCAACACACTGAAACAGCAGCAAGATCGGTAAATAGTTAAAGTGCTGGGAAACTTTTTCTTTACAAGATTTTACTTTCAAGTCCAAAACTTGCCAAAAAAAAGTGTCCTCGAGGAAGTCATTGAAGTTGTTGTGTTCTGTTTCTATACTGCTTGTACGGCATTTGTTACTTTCCCGTAAAAGTACAAGCTCTCACACACGTTATCCATTTACTCCCCACCATATTCTGCTCATTTATGGTCTCTTTCACCCCTTTTTGTGCGAGCTCTCTGTCTGCGTGAGGGGAGACTTTAAAGCAGCAGCTCCTGTATTGCAGCTCTAGCCCCCTCAGTCTCGCCTCCATTTGTCTGCGGGTGTCATGTGGACTGAGTCACCGGGTGGCAGTCATTTCCATTTCAATTTCTTTTCAATTTCATTATGGTAATGTGGAGCCGGTTGGAGGAGAGGCTCCAGAGTGAAGAGCGTCTTCCGTCAGCCGCTTCGGGAGACGAGAGAGAGGAGAGATGAGAGAAAACACATCGGTGATAAAAACCAAATCCTTCACCTGATTAAACCCATAGATGCATACGTACGCGCACGGGCACAACTGCACAATCATGACACACACACACACACACACACACACACACACACACAGGAACAAAAACCATTTCAATCACAGCGCTCAATAACTGCGGTGCTACAACAGTATAAATGCAGAACAAGTTGTATCTAATTCTCTATCTCAAGTACCACTCTGTGTAAGGGACCACCAATCAAGTCACTGATTGCAAATTATTACTTAACTGGTAGAAAACACATTCTGCCTTGTTCTGTTGGCCTTCAATATAGAGAGCAGTGTGTTATTTGAAGCTGTTGCTGACTGTTGGATGTTTCGAGTTATTTATTAGTGCATGTCTCCATTTATTGCAGCAGTTTTTCTCTTATATATGACCTTTCTTGAAAATTACCCCGCTCTGGCAATGAAAGAGGACACATGTGTCTGCCTTTAATTGCCTAGATACAGGCTAACTAATGTAAAACAGGGTGTTTTATGACTTCTTAAAACCCTTCTGAGAATCTGGCCATCGCCATACTGTCCCCATCTATTTTTGAAAGCAATGCTGGCAACAAGAAGTGGCCAAATTGCAGATGGATAAATTTGGGCTGAAATATGTGTTGCTGACTGCAGATGCTGAAAGGCAATCTCTCCACTGGGATTCGGTGTGACCCTGAAGTGGAGCATATAAGACCACCACACTGATCTCCAAGGAGCGAGGCTGGATGAAAATAGAGGAGTGTGTATTTTTCCTTAAAAGAGTGCTTTGGGTGGCGGTGGTCTCCGCAGGGTGTTGTGTAAGGGTTGATTGATTAGAAGGCTGGTTTGTGGTGGCAGCTGCAGTTCAGGAGCATCACATCTACTTCTGTGGCAGCTGGAGGCGTCAGAAAGCACGGGAAGGGAGTGGAATAATTTCAAATCTCTGTGGGCAAATTCTCTTATCTGCGAAAAGTGATTTTTCTTTTTAGTCATTTTGTGATTATATATGCTGTATATTGGCAGTGAGTGTTAAAGCTTGATTTGGAGGCCATGTTTGTTTGGGGATGTTGTGGTAGATTAAGACGCAGTGTCTGGTTATATGATTCATCTTCAGCAAGAGCTTCCAAAAACAGAGAGTCGACAGCCAAACCTGCTCTGTGAGGCTGTGCTTAGAGCTAAATGCTAACGTCAGCGTGCTAACATGCTCAGATTGACAATGCCAGCATCCTGATTCTTGGAACATAAATACATGTACCAAATCTAATGGCAACCAATCCAATGGTTGTTCAGACATTTCACTCGAAACCACCAATATCACCCTGCTGGTAGCGCTACAGGAAAAGTCAGGGGATCACCTAAGTCAGCAGGATTCATCCTCTGGGGACCATGAACATCGTTACAAAATTAGCAATCCATAATAGTTGAGATATTTCAGTTTGGACCAAAGTGGTGGACCAACTGACATTGCCATCCCTAGAGCCATGCTGTTAGTTTGTTAGCTTGGCTTGTATATACATACAGTATATACTGTATATAGTTTGGAATTGGATGTATTTTCTTTGCAGGTACAGTACTGTATGCGACAGTTGGTATATTGAAAACCAAAATAAGAAGACGGTTTGCCAGGAGGATGGCCAGAGTGAGGATGACATGATATATTCTGTACTGTTACTCCAGCCATAACTTCTCCTCTAGTCACATCGTCTTGCTCAGTGAGACCCTGAAGATACAAAAGGCGCCTTCGTCTTTGCCATTATTTCCGAGGAATGAAGTAAAAGGAGTGCAGAAGTCATTTTCCTCCTCTGATGAATGGTTTATCCACCAGAAGTATTTAATGCTCAGACATGATGACTTGCCTGGAAGAAATGTGTGTGTGTGTGTGTGTGAGTGTGTGTGAACTCTCATACCATAAAAACCGCTGGCTTCCATCAGTGTAACACTAGACCGGTCAGATTTGTTTGTTCGGGGTGCAGTGAGGGGGAAGTGCTGAAGGGGTGTATTCAAGAGCAAAACAGACAGAGAGGGAACCGACGAGTGTGTTTGATAGTGTGACAGAATGAGAGTCAGGTGTTGTGAAGCATCTTGGCTGAGAGGAAGAAATGTCGCTTCTCATTTTGGAGCAAGCTGGTGCTTCTGCCCTTTCTCTGACACCCACGCAACTCTCGGCGGCAGGATCGGTTACCGCTGACTGTGACATTCTGCTGGCTCCCCACCCACCACACAAAACACACACACTTTTGCATTGATTGACAGCCTGGTGTCAAATAGTCTTTGGAAAACCAACAGATCCAATCAACCATACAGACACAGGGGTCTTAAAAACACAATCACCTAATTGCAATACTTTTAAGGAAATCAATTGCGTATAAATGGCTCCATCTTTTATGGTTTTAAGTTGTATAATTGATGTCTTTCTCTCTGTGTATTCATACCCCAAGAACAGACTCACAAATATATGTGCACACCCTCACCCACACACCCTATTGATCCAGTTTTAATGAAGCCTTAAGGGTACCCCACATACGAGCTGTCCAAATAAATGTCTCTGTTTAACTGCAGAAGCAGAATATTGTACTGTACAGAACTATTAATACCTTGTCCACTTCCCCTCCTTTATTTGTTACATAACAGGGCTTCCTCTCCGCTCTGCTGAAAATGTGCCTTTTCATGAATGAGCTCGCGAACTGTGTTTTCTTTTCCATAGAACAGAAGGAAATAACTCTGACATTGTTGAAACACAGCTGATTACCTCTCCTTTAGAAGCTGAGGCTTGTAGAGGTGGCTGATACACGCGTGGAGTCCTATTAGCTTGACTCAAACCACGTGAAAGACTGTGAAGGAGCTGTCTGTCTTTTTTTTTGTTTGTTTTGTGCTCAAGGTCTTATTTGCATCACTGAGCCAGTTTGAGAATGCAGCCTTTGATTTTGGGTCTCTTTTTTTCAGTGCTCAAGCATGGCTTGTGTAAAAATGGGAGCACCCAGTCAAGTGGAGGCCCTTTTATCATCAGTCTAATAGAGCTTTGTGTTGGGTGTGTGTGTGTTGATGTGTCTACGAATGCGTCAGTGTGTTTAAAGGAGAAGTGCCATAAGAAGTTTGCCTTGGTGTGACCTCAGTTAATAAGAGGAAGGTTACAGTATATTTTTCTCTTAAGGCCAATGATATGTAGTAAAGATTACGAGACAATGCAGCAAGCAAGTCTTTCTCTGCTATTTTAAAGGCAAACTTATCTTACTGTTGAAAATGAGAAAAGCCTGTGTTGTTTTAACAAATACTCCCCTTCATAATGAATTACTCTGTAATCACACACAGCTGTATTTTCCTTGTTACAATCTTCATTATAAGTTCAGGGTAATAATGTTGTTTTCTCTGAAAGCAGAATTCTGTCCGGAGATACTTAACTATACAACATTAAAGCTGCACTGATCAATATTTTAATTATAATAATTGATCAAATTACTGCGTGTAATGTGATTTGTATTGATGAACCCACAGAGAATTATTATTCAACTCTGCAGTTCCCCTCAGCTCTACTGAGCAGGTAGAGGTTTTATTTCCCAAATCTTTGCTGTTTTGATTCACTCTCACCGCTCTCATTGTCGTTGTTTCCAGCAGCAGATTGGCAGCTGTTTTTAGTGAAAAAGTTCTAATAAACCCACTGTACTCTACCTGCCCAACACCAAATGACACCGACACAAAGTTAGGGACTAGCTGGTAAACACAGCATTTAGCTGCTAAGAGGAGGGGCTGGTGGGGACCCAAACAGAGCTAAAAGGAGGGTGAATATTGGACTTTAGCCAGGTCACCATAAACATGACTCCAAATCAATTCTTGTGTTGTTCCATGTCACAAATTCACCACAACAACTTTATAAGACCATGATATGTCATTATTGTGTTGACAGCTTGTTCTGCTGCCTCCAAGACAATGTCGCTGCTTTAACAATGTTAAATGGTGTAATTTCAGTATGACATGTGAAGGGACTGGTCCCTTGGCAGGAGTCTTGTCAGTAAATAAATAACTTTTAAGGGTTAACTGCTATTACATAATATATAATGATAAAGGGCCATTGCACTGATTTTACATGTCATGAGTTGCATTGGAAGTGCAAGATCCACACTTTTGGACCAATAGTCAGGATTTTTTAATCTGTATCTGATCCCTCGAGTAGTAAGTCTCCAGTCATAGGTGATTTACTTGTTTAAATGGTCATAAATGTTGTTTAAGACATTTTTAAGTATAACATAGAATGTCAGTTTGTCAAATTCTTGATTGTTCCATTGAATATAAAAATATGAGGTTTGTTTTTAGCAAGTACACTCATTGTCATGGAAAAACAAGTCCCTTTTTATTAAAGGAAACTATCAGTCATCTTTACCAAACTTTCTTTCCAGCGAACCTCAAGGAGCTGATCTCTCAGACAATGGTCAGCTGGGCCCAGGAGTGTCACATCCTGGACCCAGAGCTGGTCCGCAAGATGTTCAGCCTACTGAGGAGGCAGTATGACAGCATCGGGGAGCTGCTCCGGGCCATGAGGAAGACTTACACCATCAGTGCTGCCTCGGTCCAGGACACCATCAACCTCCTGGCCTCCCTCGGTCAAATCAGATCTCTGCTGTCTGTTCGCATGGGGAAAGAGGAGGAGAAGCTCATGATTGATGGACTTGGGTAGGTTGTGGTTGCCTCAGAGGAGCTCTACTTATGTTTAATGAGTTGAGTTGAGTTATTGGCTCAACTTTTATCTTATATACAAATCATAATTTTTCTGATCTTGCTATCCTTAGTTTCATGCCAGTTTGTTTTAGTGAATGTATCCACTATCTTTTTTCCTCTCCAGTGACATCATGAACAACAAAGTGTTCTACCAGCACCCCAACCTAATGAGAATACTGGGCATGCATGAGACCGTTATGGAGGTCATGGTCAATGTGCTCGGAGGAGACAAGTCCCAGGTTTAACAACTTCTACCTCTTTATTTATCTCTGCTCACATGGGCTGCTAAAGGGGGCGAGTTCACCGCACCACCTCGCCACAAATGATGTTGCTCACTGAGAAAGTTTGTGTTTTAGTCCAGTTTTTGCGTGTTGTAATTTGTGTCTGAAGCATGGACGCAGGGTGAGCGGGCATTAATGAAGACGTGGTCCCAGTAGGTGGGCTCCCTCCTCAGGCTGACAGCGTCAGAGTCTGGGAAGGAGGGCAGATAGGGCAGAGTGTGGCTGGCTGGCAGGCTGGCTGGCAGCATGTGAAGGTGTCAGGCCTTTAAGACGTTAATTAGGGACGAAGACATGCGGGGGACTTTATCGAAACAAGCCTGGAGAAAGTCATTACAATGAACTCAGTACCCCAGAATAAAGCAGCAACCTCTCCAGAACTGCTTGGTATCAAATTACTGTTTGTTTATTTGAGTGACAATTTGTTAGCAATGTCTAGACATGAAAAAAGTCTATATTTGTGTTCATAAATACATGAGACTTTTGCCTGAGAAATGTTTGAAGACCGCATACTCTTGTTTTCACTACAATTCTCAATTTTCAAATCCAACCAGGGAAGATGTTTGACCCTACTTAGTCTCTATGTGCCATTCCACAGGAAATTGCCTTCCCCAAGATGGTGGCCAGCTGCTGCCGCTTCCTGTGCTACTTCTGCCGGATCAGCCGTCAGAACCAGAAAGCCATGTTCGACCACCTCAGCTACCTGTTGGAGAATAGTAGCGTGGGCCTGGGTGGGTACACCTCTCAATGTCTCTGTTTAGCTGCTGCTCTTACTATCATCCATACTACTTAATGATTAGCCAAATGACTACTGATGCAGAGCTACGACATTATTTTTATTGGACGAAGACCACACGACTTGAGCAGGAATCAACTAAAATGTACAGGCAGTAGGACATGTTAGAGGATTTTCTTAAAGAAGATGTAGTATGACATACCTCAAAGGGCCAAACATACCTGTAAAACCAGCTCTAGGATGGATGACAGAAATCTAAAAACTGCCAGCATTCTCATTAATATGGGTGATACATCATCATCACCTTTTGCCATCACAGGACTTGTTCTGCACCTCTGAGCTCACATATATTTCCCTTGCACCTTAGAGGACGTGTGTGTGTGGTTGTGAGCCTGAGTTCTGAGAATCTATCGCCTCATCTCCCATTCTGTTAGAAGATGGCGGTGCCACAGTCTCAGAGCAGCACCCCGCGAGGGGCAAAAGAGTGTCTCCCCTGGATGCACACACATATGGTCCCAGTCATGAACACATACACACACTTCCACAGATTGCTCATTAAACAGGTGGCGATAAGTTGTGTGACAGTACAGGTAAAAATAAAAGATATCAAAGAATAAAATCTTAATAATGAATAATTCCACAAAAAATTAACAAGCTATAACCACAGTATTGTAGATGATGCGTTTGTATTCCCATAAACCCTGTAGAACCTAATATTAGTATAAGTGTCCATTGCAAATTGGTAGAGGAAACTTTCCTGTAACACTAGTGTTAACCAGCTGTTTTGGAAGGAGTGGAAACACCCCCCCCTGCTGTTTGTACAACGCTTTACTGAAATGTAAAGACACAGGCTAACGTAAGATACAACAGAGTAAATGTTTGACTATGTTCTTTGTATTGTAGCTTCACCAGCTATGAGGGGCTCCACTCCTCTAGATGTGGCCGCTTCCTCTGTGATGGACAACAACGGCCTGGCTCTGGCACTGGAAGAACCTGATCTGGACAAGGTAAGACTCCACTCAGACCTTCACGTGCATTAACTGTTTCTAAAGTGAAAAGGAAATACCCATTTTGAAATCACCTATGATGAATAAATTTAAGCTGGATAAGTATTGAGCTATATGTGATGTTATGTACCCGCTGTACCCGTAGGTGGTCACCTACCTGGCAGGCTGTGGCCTCCAGAGTTGTCCAATGCTCCTGGCTAAAGGTTACCCAGACATCGGCTGGAACCCCATTGAGGGGGAGCGTTACCTTTCCTTCTTGCGGTTTGCTGTCTTCGTCAACGGTATGACTGCAGTTACTGTCCTGGTATCTCTTTCTGTCTGTCTCTCTTTCTGTTATTTCTTTTACCGTACACATGTAGAAAAGGCTAGCAAAGGTCCAGCTAAGTCTGAAAGACCTTCATTCAGCTGCTTAAGGCAAAGTCTACCCGGAGTTGTGCCTGAGGCTCAGGGATAGTGGAGTGTTTATGTTAGAGCTACAGAATGTATATTTGCCATATTTTCTCGCTGACATTGATTATGATTTTCTCGTTTGTGCTCATATGATTTTATATTTGCGTTCCAGGAGAGAGTGTGGAGGAGAACTCCAGCGTTGTGGTCAAGCTTCTCATCCGGCGTCCAGAGTGTTTTGGACCCGCCCTGAGGGGAGAGGGAGGGAACGGCCTGCTGGCTGCCATGAAGGAAGCCATCAAGATCTCTGAGACGCCGGCTTTGGACTTGCCGGGCTCTGTGCATGGAGTCAGCTCTGACGTGTAAGCCATAAAGATCAAGCAAAGCTTATCAAATCAATGCTGAGGACTTACCCTTAAGATTAGCTGCTCATCCCCCTTGCTTTGCGTCTTTGCTCTGATGCCCTTTAAAAATGTTCTTCCTCTTTTCTGTCTCCTCAACGCTTCACTTTTTTCACTGTTAGGTCTGCTGATGGTGATGATGAGGAGGAGGTGGTACACATGGGCAATGCCATCATGTCCTTCTACTCTGCGCTCATTGACCTGTTGGGACGTTGTGCCCCAGAGATGCATGTATGTTTGATAGAAATTGTGAATTTATTTGTTGCTTTTCTCGGACGCGTTTTCCCTATTTTCACCTCCTTTTCTCTCCTTCAGCTCATCAATAAAGGAAAAGGTGAAGCTCTACGTATTCGCGCCATCCTGCGCTCTCTGGTGCCGACTGAAGACCTTGTGGGAATTATCAGCATACCGCTCAAAATGCCCATCACCAACAAAGGTACCCGTCAGGATGTTCACTCTGATAACACACAGTGGCATGCTGTAGGACACATCCTATTCATTTGCATGCTACTACAGGATGTCCAGCTCATGTGAAAGCACAATGGTTACAAAAGTCTGCACATTCAGTGCAAGGCGGAAGGTTATTGATTTCATTTCACTGCTCATGCCTTTTTAATCAGCACAACGCTTTAGTGCACACTCCCATAGCTCTGAGTAAGCCAAATCATTTCTATAGCGAGCTGTCTTGCTCTATTGATTGATCGGCATAAGCATAGCAAGAGTCGCCTCTTAAATTTGCTGCCCAGAGCACCACCACACAGCCTCTGTCAGCAGGCCAGGAGTGAAGACAGCGAGCCGTGGCTCCAGCACCAGAAAACTCTCATCCACATGCCGCTGCATGCTGCCTAATGAATACACATGACTCTCCTAATCAGAAAAGACGTGCCATTATGTACTGTAGGCTGTTCTCTGGGTATTTCACTGTTTCACACCTGTGTCGTTTACCCTTTGTGTTGTGCCTTCCCTTTCCTGTCTGAATCTCTCTCAGACGGGTCGGTGACAGAGCCGGACATGTCGGCCAGCTTCTGTCCAGATCACAAGGCCCCCATGGTGCTGTTTTTGGACAGGGTGTATGGTATCGAGGACCAGAGCTTTCTGCTTCAACTGCTCGAAGTGGGCTTCCTTCCTGACCTGAGGGCTGCTACCTCTCTGGATACGGTGGGTAAAGCTGGCAACAACTGCATGGCCAGCCTCTGTAACATGAACTTCATCAAGACATTTCAGGATCAATAATATTGGGCAACCTTTTATACTAATGAGGAGCTCCCTATTAAGCCTTGGTTCATGTTTCTCTTTGGCTGATTAATGTAATTGTTCTTTTACTCTTATTTATCCGATGAACAAAAGTGCTTGAATAAAAATCTGGCTTGCCCAACTCTAAATACTCAAATCCATAGGGTGCAGACTGTCAGTTATACAGCATTATACTGTATATGTAAACTTAAGGCTGTAGCAGCAAAACCTGAGCAACATAAAACTTTCTTTTGTCAGGATTTGTTATTTTAGTTACATGATGTAACACAGTAATGTCACCGCCGTCACATGTTGTCTGACCTGTGGCCTCTTTATACAGGAGGGTCTATGCACCACAGAGACTGCTCTGGCCATGAACCGCTTCATCGGCTCAGCCCTGCTACCCCTCCTCACCCGCTGCGCCCCTCTCTTCGCCGGCACCGAGCACTACGCCACCCTGATCGACTCCACTCTGCACACCATCTACCGCCTTTCCAAGGGCCGCTCACTCACCAAGGCCCAGAGAGATGCCATAGAGGAGTGCCTGCTGGCTGTCTGCAAGTGAGGAGCATACAAAACTCCCTATTAGTAGTAGAATTTTTTGCTTTTTTTTTTTGACTAGTGATAATACACCAAACACTTGTGGTATCTCAGCTGGCAGGAATAGCAAAGATCAGCAGAAATTTTCATCTGCTCTCTAAGAAAACTCTATTATAACTTTGGGCCTGGTTTCCCTAAATATCCCGAGACAAAAGTGGTCAGAGTCTGAAGATGTCCTGGTTAAAGGCAGCCCGGGGCAGCAGCACTCTTATCTCTCTCACCTTATTCTGCAGGCACCTCCGTCCCTCCATGCTGCAGCAGCTCCTGCGCCGCCTCGTCTTTGATGTGCCCTTGCTGACTGATTACTGCAAGATGCCTCTCAGGGTGGGCAACAATTTCTTCACTTTTCTCACTCTTTTTAAATCCCTTTGCCATCCTGTATCTTGCCTTTATCTCATTTTGCCCGTTGCTCTGCTCGCATGCCTCAGATGTAGTTGTTTCCTGTCTGCCTCATTATCTGTCTGCCTATTCTTTTTGTTTTTTTCTTTCCTACATAATCTAACCTTTGTTTTGTCTGTGTGGTCGCTGCTTGGTAACGCTTTACCGCCTCAGTTTATTAGATTGTCAGCTCTGTGGGGAGGTACCACCAGCTTATTGCAGGTGTGCCTTTAATGTGCCGGAGCTCACCTCTCTCTCTCTCTCTCAGTCACACACACTCTCAGAGGTGCACATTTCTAACACACCCATGGTGTTAATCATGTGGTGTGGAAGAAGTGGGCAGCTACAGGAGGGAAAACAAGGGGATGAAGTATTGGACTGTGTGATTACAGGCTTGTTGGCTCCACTGCTGCACTCCATCCATCTGGCCACATGAGAGAAATACTGGAGATGTAATAGATTGTGACTGGCCTGTGAAATGGTGGACACACTTGCTCTATACTTCCATGTACACATTTGGATTTCATTTGTGCTGAGTGTGGGAGACCTGATTTCCTTTGAGGTGCTATTTACTATTCATGCGAGGCCCAGTGCCAGTGTGTATGTGTGCATGCTGCATGCTTGTTGCCCGCCAGTTAACTGTTCTGTTTACTAAATTATGTGAATTTATTACCCAGCTTGTCTTGACCTTTGCCTTACATGTGTGTCCTCCAGCTGCTTACCAACCACTATGAGCAGAACTGGAAGTTCTACTGCCTCCCGTCGGGCTGGGGCAGCTACGGCACAGCATCCGAGGATGAATTACTGCTCACCAAGAAAATCTTCTGGGGAGTATTCGATTCCCTGTCGCAGAGGGTGAGGGGTCGCTCTTGTGTTGCACAAAGTTTCTTATCAGGGTCCTTTGCAATTTCATTGTGACTTCATAAGCATTTTGTAAGAGTGTAATACCACAGATGCTCTACAAAAGTGATAAACGGTTAAGTAAAAGTCACCTAATTCATCACAGTCTCGATTAACATGTATGTATGCGAAGGAGTTATTGGCACAAATATCTCGAGGTCTGTTCGTGATGCAGATGGCTGCACTCAGCACATCTCTCTAAATGCACGCTCATGAAAGGAGGCTGTGCAAAGGGCCGGCCTGAAAAAAACATCAATATCTGGATAGCCATCATTGATCCAAAGCCTCCAGCACGCCGGTTCTTCAGCTTTTAGAATAATTCTTCATTAACGTCTCTTCCGCCGCCCCCCTGCACTGATACACTTTGACTGGAGCGGCTGTATAGCTTTATTTAAGTCCGAGCTTAAATGAACAACTAAACACATTACTTGTATTCGTTAGATAAGAATGCAATTTGCGCGACTGTACTTAAACAGAATTTTAAGAGCTAAGTTTTGCATTCACTCTGCAGCTTTCTTTCTCTCACCATGCAGAAATATGACCCAGAGCTGTTCAAGATGGCCATGCCTTGCCTCAGTGCCATAGCTGGAGCTTTGCCACCAGACTACGTGGACGCCTCCATTAGCACCACAGTGGAAAAGCCTGTTTCTGTAGATGCTCAGGGCAACTTTGACCCCAAACCCATCAATACTGCTAAGTAAGCCATGTTCGAGCCAGACATCAATAAGAAATGTTGTATCAGCCTGACTTATTATATCATACTTGTGATGACATGCACCGTGCATGACTGTACATGACTTCAGTAACACACATTTGACTAATTGTCGCACTCTTTTTGCAGCATTGCACTCCCAGAGAAGCTGGAGCACTTTGCCAACAAATACGCAGAGCATTGCCATGAGAAATGGTCGGCAGAGAAGGTAAAGGCCAAAGATAAGAGCTTTCACCTGGGGAAATGGGTATTAAATTGCACAGTATTCGATTTGGAATAAGTCATGAGTGTTGTCAGAAAAGGAGAGGACAGTTAGAATATCTCTCCTTGAAGAAATACTGCACGCAGAAATCAGCAGGGACGCATTTCAGCCATATCAAAGTGAAAAAAATCAATTCAGATCAATACCGTGATATTGTCCTTTTTTCCAATATCACAGAATTGTTTCCTTTGGTGATGCCTCCTTTTTGTTATTGCTGAAAGGGATACTCTGGGCATGCTGACAATAATTGTGCTAGTCTCTGTGTAGAAGGCCCCTGCTCTCTTTCGTGCCAACTGCTTAGCCTGCATTGTTGCATCTGTCAAAAAAATTAACAAGAGCTGAGGACAGCAAGAACTAAATGTACCATGCCTCCTCAATGTGTTGTGTGTACTTAATCTCTCAGTCTTTCAAATAATAAGTCATGTCCTTAGGGGACTCTGACGCATCCCTCTTGTGCTTGTGCCTCAGGTGCTGCTGGGATGGAAATATGGAGACTGTGTGGATGAGAAGGCCAAGATTCACCCTCAGCTCAGAACCTACAAAGCCCTGACAGAGAAGGTACAGAACGTTGAATGTGAGATTTGTGAAGGAGATTAACGTTAAAAGAGAGAACCTAAAGATTGAGGCTTCTGGGCTCCGTCCTTGTTCCCCATTTCTGTCTCTGTGCTTCAGGAGAAAGAGATTTACAGATGGCCAATTAGAGAGTCCCTGAAGAGTATGCTGGCAATGGGCTGGACCATTGACAGGACCAAGGATGGGGAAAGCATGTCTCAACAGAGGGAAAATGAGAAAATGCGAAAGATCTCTCAGGCTTCACAGGTACAGTGCAAAGAATATGACACTAACGTAAAATGTGCAAACGTTTGAAACAAAACTTTTCACTCCCAGACCATTAGTTGTATTTTGTGTTTTAAGCTAATTATTTCAACTTTAATTTTCGCACTCTCAATTGCAACATGTGGTGTTAAGTGTTACAACTGACTCAGTTGGATGGACAGCTTGCTGGTTATTGCATATATAGTAAATGTCAGCATCAGAGCAATTTATAATCCTATTTGGCTGTTTATTTTCCTCCTTTACACAAACATGTGGATGTTTTTAACTTCATCATAATTTCTATTTTTAATTGAGTTTGGAAATCACTGGTCTAGGCTCACAGCTGCTATCAGTTCACATTTTCTCATTTTTAGGACAGCACCACTTTGTAGCACTCTGTAGTAACTGCTGAGTGCAGTTGTAAACATTCAGATGAGACAGTTATTTACTGTCGACACAAAGCTGATTTTGTTGCTAATCTCCTTGCATAATAGACTGAAAGCCTAAAGACAAAGAATAATCCTTTTACAAATGCTATTAAAGCGGAGATCTTGTGTTATCAAAGTGTTGATTTATAACTAATAACTCACTGTAAATCTGCGTCTTTTTTAACATCTGCAGGCAAATGGCTTCAATCCGAGCCCGATAGACACAAGCAACGTGGTTCTGTCCAGAGAACTGCAGGTGAGTGACCTCACATTTGCTTTGTCGTACTTTGCTTCTCTTTAACATCGAACGATCTCTCGGTCTGAATACGAGATGAAAAGCGATATTTACTGAATGCGAATGAGTAACGTGGGCGGGACATGCTCCTCACTGAGATGTGCCGTTTGTACTGTTTGTCTTTGGTCCAAGGGGATGGTGGAGGTGGTGGCTGAAAATTACCATAACATCTGGGCCAAGAAGAAAAAGAGTGACCTTGGAAGCAGAGGTGATTTGCTAATGAAGTCAATCATAGACACATGTTACACAGAGATACCTGCAAAAGCAGAGAGGGAGAGACAGTATGCGTGTGTGGGTGGATGTAAAGTGCCTCTCGGTTGTTGCAGTGTTTATATGTGCCTGTGAGCATATGCATGTGTCTGCCTCGCCGGTCTTCACTAAATAGGTTCAGCCGAGTGGTGCATCCACTTCACGTCACCATCTGCCTTCACACAGAAACACAGCAGAGAGCTGTGGCTGATCAAGTCTTACTTAACACTGGGTTGTCTGTGGTTGCAGGTGGGGGGACACACCCTCTGTTGGTGCCCTACGACACACTGACAGCCAAGGAGAAGGCCCGTGATCGAGAGAAGGCCCAGGACCTTTTCCGCTTCCTGCAGATCAATGGCTACAGCATCACAAGGTCTACAATTTCAGGATCTCGGTCACATATTATCATGTTGATGTCTTGCAGAGTCCAAATGCTATTAAAAGAAAATCCAGTGGTATTAAAGTGTTGACTTATAGCAAATATCTTCTTGTGTTGCAGAGGTTTGAAGGACTTGGAGCAGGATTCCTCTTCCATGGAGAAGAGGTTTGCTTACAAGTTCCTCAAGAAGCTGCTCAAGTATGTGGACTCAGCTCAGGAGTTCATCGCTCACCTGGGTACGGTAATACTACATAGGACCTGACGACAAGAGACTTAAAGTAGTTGTGTTACTTGCTATTAAATGTGTATTTTTATGCTCCCAATCCAGAGGCCATGGCTGCCAGTGGCAAGACGGACAGGTCCCCTCATGAACAAGAAATCAAGTTTTTTGCCAAAGTAAGGATGTGATGTAAATACAGCTGCCGTACATATATAGATAACTCTTTTAAATGAAATTTACACGAACCTGATCTGATCTTGTCATTACCGATGTCCTCCTCCAGGTTCTCCTTCCTCTCATCGACCAGTACTTCAAGAACCACTCTCTCTACTTCCTCTCCTCCCCCAATAAGAACCTGAGCAGCAGCGGTTACGCCTCCAACAAGGAGAAGGAGATGGTCACCAGGTAAAAAATGGAAACATTCAGTTTCATTTAGCTACAGCAATATAGCATGACAATAACTATTTACCATTCTTTACTTAAGATCCTAAACTCTTACAATCTTACAAATTACTAATCTTCTCTCCAAGAATTTACTCATTGTAATTGTCTGATTTCCTCCCTTTGTCTATCCATCACACCTCCAGCCTGTTTTGTAAACTGGCAGCTCTTGTCAGACATAGGATTTCTCTCTTTGGTAAGCTGATTACTTCTGACTGGTCAGCTGTGTATGTGTGTGTGTGTATAAGTGTGTTTGTGTGTGTTGTAAAAGTGAGAGCTCATTGTTTTATCTTGTCTTAAGTTGGTTGTCTTGGGAGACTTTTTGGTTCTCATTAACTTTCTTGTCTTAAGGACTTTATTAACAGTGCCTTAAAAAACAGAGAACCTAGAAGCGTTTATCTATCAAACTGAACTTTTTATTAATTATATATTAAACAAACAGGATAAAATGTGTTAGTGAGCTTTAGAGGTGCTGGTAGGCTGATTTTGTTATCTTTGTACAGAGCCAGGCTAGCTGTTTCCCTCAGTTTCCAGTCTTTATGCTAAGCTAAGCTAACCAGCTGTAGCTTCACATACATCGTACAGACATGAGAGCGGTATCAATCTTCTCATCTAACTCTCCACATGAAAGCAAATATGCATATTTCTCAAAATGTTGAACTATTCCTTCAAACAACAGCAACTTGACGCCCTGCAACCAAAATGATGATTGATTATTTTGATTTTGAGGCTTTATTGATTTAAATCAATCAGCTAAACCACTGAATTAATTACTTTAACCATCGTGCCCTAAACCACAGTGGTTATCCCACATCCAACTGAGGTGGTGAACTAGGTATTGATCCACCAACCTTACCATATCTAACTGAACCCTTAACCCACCCGTTTGATTGGAGGCTGTTGGGTGTGGCGCGGACACAGGCGTGAACTCACTGCTGCCATGATACGCTCAGTTCAGGTCAAGAAAAGTCTCCTAAACACGAGTGACGGTGTGTATGTTCCCGTCATATTAATAGCTTTTGTGTTTGTGTTGTCTTGCAGGAAGCGACTCCACCACCATTGTCAGCTGTCTGCATATCCTGGCACACACCCTGGACACCAGGTGAGCACAGATTTGGCAGCACTCAAGACGCTCAAGGAACCTTTGAGTTTTCTCCTTGAAGTGAAAAGTTGAAAAATGAATTATTAAAAAGCTTAAATGTTAACAAACGCCCTCAGTTCAATAAAGAGTGTGTTTAAACAATAATTGCTTGAGAAACCAATTAAATTTTTCCAGTGCAAAGCAATGACGTAGGATGTAACCTCTGTAGGACCCTCAGGAGGGGCATATTTGTCATGAACATTTTCTTTTAAACAGTTATTACTCTGGTGTCTTATGGGAGGCGCTGGCATTAACAAAGAGCGTCCTCTGGCATTTAAATAAGCAAAACAAATTTCATACGCCACATGTTGCCCGAGGCTTATAGTGTTCTTTAGAGACAATGTACTGTTTGTTAATGCAGCTCGCACGTAATGAGGCTGAATCGGCAGTGCATTATTGTGTCTTGTTTGTGCTGAAGAGCTGCAGCTGATGCCCACAGACTCTGTCTTTCATTTCTCCTTCCTACTGGGACACATCAAGACTTAACAATGGGTAATTCATTTAGCAATGTTATGAACTGTGAAATGCTGCAAGTGGACAAACTAATCATATTAATGCGTTGTGCCATTTCAGAATGTCATATGATATGTCTAAGCTCCAACATTGGCAAACTCACCTTAGATTTAAATATCCACCTAATTCATTAAATAAATCATCCATGTTTCAGTGTAAGGGCGGTCAGGTTGATACTCTTGTCTCATATTTCATGTCTAAAACCTTCACAGACTGTGAGAGTGAAGTAATTGCATATGTGAGCGTGTCCTAGTGTGGGTAAACAGTGCCGTCCTATGCATACCAAGGGGTATCTGGTGGTTTATTATAGCCCTGCCCTTGCATATCTCCTCATTTGGTGTCAGTCATTTATCACGCTCTCTTTCACTCCAACAGGACGGTGATGAAGTCGGGCTCAGAGCTGGTGAGGGTGGGGCTGAGGACGTTCTTTGAGAACGCCGCAGAGGACCTGGAGAAGACGTTCGAGAACCTGAAGCTGGGGAAGTTCACTCACTCTCGCTCCCAGATGAAAGGGGTGTCGCAGAATATCAACTACACCACCGTGGCTCTGCTCCCCATCTTAACCGCTCTGTTTGAACACATCACTCAGCACCACTTTGGAGTCGACCTGCTCTGTGAGTCCTGGCAGCAAAGGGGTGATCAAACAAATTGTGCGAGAGGCTGCAAAAAAGTCAAGCGTCAACGTGAAGTTCGTTGTAATACATGTACAGTGATTACATGCTTCTTGCATCCTATCTATCGCTTACTTGCACAAATGTACAGCAAAGGTCCCCCTATAAATCTAGATTAGCATAATAACAAGGGACTTTTAAACAATACTTTACAATACTCCATCACAGTAGACCCTGTATACTGTATAATAGAAGACATGTATAAAAATAGTTCATTTTACTTTAGCTGCAAAACTAATGGCATTCCCACCAGCCTCAGCTTTACTTTGAGGTTAGTGCTAATTAGCATGCTAATTACGTAGCATGCTAACATGCTAAATTAAAATGCTGAACTTGGTAAACGTTATACCTGCTAAACATAAGCATGTTAGCATGCTGACATTTAGCTCAAAGCACCACTGTGCCTAAGTACAGCCTCACAGAGCTGCTACATGGCTTCAGACTTAGATCTTGTTCTAATTTTCTTTCTTTTTTCCAGTGGACGATGTCCAAGTGTCCTGTTATCGAATCCTGACCAGTCTCTATGCACTGGGTACTGGGAAAAACATCTATGTTGAAAGGTATCTCAACTTCAACACTGTTTAAAACCTCAGTGAAGAAACTCAGATATTAAGTGCAGCTTTCACAAACTCTCCTCGTCTCTGTGTCTCTCAGACAGCTACCAGCTCTCGGTCAGTGTCTGGCCACCCTGGCTGGAGCCATACCTGTAGCCTTCCTGGAGCCGCTGCTCAACTCGTACAACCCCTGCTCCGTCTTTAATACCAAGAGTGCCAGAGAACGAGCCAGTGAGTCATACGCAGTTATTCTAAAATGGAGGAGTTCATTGCCAGGGGTGGACCAAGGTGGCAAATCAAACAGCTATTATTGTGGAC
>NTHP01000006.1:2833974-2873320 GCA_003416845.1 Oplegnathus fasciatus
TACATTTAATCATACATTTTGTACTGTATGTATATATCTGTACTGTATGTGAAGTGAAAGTGAAATCTTCTCACATTCGCTCACTTACTGTGCTTAGATACTATTCCGTTTGAGAAATATCCCTCCCTTTCATAAAATACATAATAAGAAAAATGTAATTTGATAATGTAAACATTGCTGTAATCACATGTGAGTCCCCTGTGGTGTTCCTAGTCCTGGGCATACCAGACTCAGTCGAGGAGATGTGTCCCGGGATGCCGCGGCTGGACGGTCTTATGAAGGACATCAACGACATGGCTGAGTCTGGAGCGCGGTACACAGAGATGCCTCACGTTATCGAGGTGGTGCTGCCCATGCTGTGTAACTATCTGTCCTACTGGTGGGAGAGGGGGCCAGAGAACCAGCCGGCCAGCGGGGGCAGCGTCTGCTGCACCACCGTCACCTCAGAGCACCTCAGCCTCATTCTCGGCAACATCCTCAAGATCCTCAACAACAACCTGGGCATCGATGAAGCCTCCTGGATGAAGAGGATTGCAGGTGGGTATGCTCAGGATAATGATCAACGCCACACCCTGCCTCATGTCTTTACTGTATCTAGAATATACAATCTTTTTAATACTTTTTATTTTTCCAAAAGATAAAATACTGACAACTTTCTGATATACTTACACATTTTAAATAAAACTGAACTGTAATAAAGTGACATTTTCTCTCTCTTTCTTTCACTGTTCAGTGTACGTGCAACCCATCATCAGCAAGGCCCGTGCAGACCTGCTGAAGAGCCACTTCCTGCCTACTCTGGAGAAGCTGAAGAAGAAGACAGTGAAGGTGGTGGCTGAGGAAGAGCTGTTGAAGGCCGACAGTAAGGGAGACACCCAGGAGGCTGAGCTGCTCATCCTGGACGAGTTTGCTGTACTCTGCAGGGACCTGTACGCCTTTTACCCCATGCTTATCCGATACGTGGACAACAACAGGTCGGCTCACTGAGAAGTGGATGATGGAGTTGTTTTAAAGGAGCATTTAGGAGGAGATGAAGCGGATGTTAGTGTTTTCAGAATAAATACAGAGGACGTATTAATCTCTCCCTTTTACTGCAGGTCCAGGTGGCTGAAAGAACCGGACGCTGACTCCAATGAGCTCTTCAGAATGGTCGCTGAGATATTTATCCTCTGGTGCAAGTCACATGTAAGTTCCCTTATCTCCGTACATGTTTAGCTGCAAAAAAACAAGCAGCCTTTATGAATTAGAACACTGATAAAGTATAGCTATCTTTCTTTGGCATTTGTCTCCAGAATTTCAAAAGAGAAGAGCAGAATTTTGTGGTCCAGAATGAAATTAACAACCTTTCCTTCTTGACTGGAGACAATAAAACCAAGATGTCTAAGGTAGGACACTGTCAACGTTATTTCCTTATTCTGGCAGCAGATTAAAACCCTTTTAGTCATGTGTAATGGTACCCATCAAACGTGTGTGCATGTTTATATGAGAAAGCTCAAAAAGATCCAGAAATAAGCAGAATGGTGACTGACTTTGACTTGTGACTGTGTGTGTGTGTGCGTGTATGAATGTGTGCATGCATGCTTGTTACAGTAGAAGCCAGAAACTAACATTCATCCTTCAGCAGACAAATATTCCTCCATACCTTCAGCCCTTTACAGGGGTTAGAACATTTGATTTCTTGTCTGCCTGGTTTTAGCTGTTAAAAGGCAAACAAATGGTTTTCATTGCAGTGCTTCCATTAACTGCCCTCTCATCATTTTCTTCTATCTGCCTTTCTCTTTCTGTCTCTCTCTCTGTCTCAAACAGTCCTTTAAGGAGAAGGTAGAGTGATGCAGTGCATGAGCTGTTTACCTGCCAGCTTATTGGCTTATGTGCTCCAGTCGCCAAGCAGAAAAGCCAATAGCTTGAGCCGCTGTGCTGTATAGTCTATAGTGTAGTTATATATCATGTCACCTGATTATTTGTGGCCCCCATTCATCACCACGTGTGACATGGTAACTTTGGTCATTCCTCATTCCCTTATGGGTGGAACACATCTCATCTGGAGTAATGAAGCCCAGCCCTTCTGTAGAAAATCATGTGATCACATGTCACTGGTGTGTTTGCAGTTGATGGATTGTCGTACCCTGGCGTGTTTGTTACCTCCAAAAAAAAAACTGTTACCTCAAGCTATTTATATTATGTCGTGATAAATGTGTGATAACTGTGTGTGTGTGTGTGTGCGTCAGTGTATATGTATTAATGTGGAAATTAATGTTTTCACTGAGCCAGCTGCTTCAATTTGGCTCAAAAGCGCAGTTTTCCCGCACTGGTAACATCTCGCTGTTCTAACAGAGGCAGTCTGCTAGCTCTACTTTTTTCAGCTGAGGTGTGAAACTTCTTAATGCTTCAGTGGCACAGATTCGGCCTGGTCTCAGATTTTGCCAGGGCTGAAAAATATATGCCTCAGTTGCTTCTGGCTTTTGTTCAAATACAGCGTGAGTGCTCCCGTTGTGAAATAAGCTCCAATAAAATACTGTTAAGGTATCAGTTTAAATGTTGAAAGGAAGTGCTTTAGTGCAACATTAAATATAGCACAAAGGGGAAAATAGTATGTATTACCTTAAAAGTCCAGCGTATTAAACCGCTATAGCTTTTTCCATTCACCACTTCGTGTTTTCTGAAGTTAATATCATGATTTTTTCAGTCTGGAGGACAAGACCAGGAGAGGAGACACAAGAAAAGGCGCGGCGAGTTCTACTCCATCCAGACCTCGCTGATTGTGGCCGCCCTGAAGAAGATGCTGCCAATCGGCCTCAATATGTGTACCCCAGGAGACCAGGAGCTGATCTCTCTAGCCAAGACTCGTTACCTCCTAGTGAGACAACTTTTATGTGAAGATCTATCCTTACACTCAGACAAGAACACGTCTTTGAAACAGTAATCACAATAACGAAGCTTAAATTTGCCCCCCTATTCCTGCCATTGTTTCATAGAGGGACACAGATGAAGAGGTCAAAGATCATATTCGGCAGAATCTGCATCTTCGAGAAAAGGTGAGCGCGTCGAAGTCATGACTGTGAGTGGTAATTAGCTTCAAAAGACTGTACATGTTTTGTTTCACATCCTTCTTTGTGACACACTCTCAGTCGGAGGACCCTGCAGTGAGGTGGCAGCTCAACCTGTACAAGGACATAGCGATGAGAAGCGAGGGGCCTCCAGACCCTGAGAGGGTGGTGGACCGTATCCAGAGGATCTCTGCTGCTGTCTTCAACCTGGAGCAGGTCGGGGCTCAAACAATTATATATACCCAAACATATTGTGAGCTGCAAATGATACTCGGGGTGCTATACTAGCGCTGAGGGAAAACCTGATGAAAATGCCACTTCACAGTTATCAGACAGGATTTTTCTCTCTCGGGTTTACCTGGTAAGAGAATGTCATCCCAGTGTGTTGATGAATCGCTTCTTCTACTCCCATCAGGTGGAGCAGCCACTGAGATCCAAGAAATGTGTCTGGCAGAAGTTGCTGTCCAAGCAGAGGAAGCGAGCGGTCGTCGCTTGCTTCCGCATGGCTCCGCTTTATAATCTGCCAAGGTATGACTGTATACATCACACCTTCAGCCTCTACATCTTTGCTGTACTGTTTTTAGCCTAAGATCATGAATCCAAGATGACACTCCACATTCGACAGTAGCAGAGAGCTCCCTGTGGTACTACTAGCAGATGGGAAATTGTGTAGCATCACCTCTATGTTTGCTGGCCAAATACCGCCACACTTTCTTCTTCTGCTGTCTGACTCACGACTCTCACTTCTCTCTTCCTGGGTTGTGACCCTGCATTAATGCGCAGCCTCCCTCCCTCCGTTTGTAGGACAAATGTCTGGCCCGCAGCTGTTATCAAGGAGTAGAAAAAAAGGGGACACTAGCAATTTCATGCCCTGCTGCTCTGTAACTCAATCACAGGAAGTCAGGCAGAGAGCTACAGTAAGGAGGAAAACAATTATGAGGCCCAACCTGGAGGTGGCCATCTTCAATATGTGCTCAGACGATGCCGCCTGCCTGCCTGACAGCATGACTCATTTATTCAGAGTTGTTGACAGTGAAATATGACACAGCATAGTTAATAATTATTAGACAGAATTTACAATGCAGGCGCAAGTGAGTGTTTTCGTTTGGAGTAATAGATTTGTGTTTGAGGGATGGATGTGAAGCTTCTGGATAATGTCGACTCTCCCCGAGTTTCACATATTCAGATGTCATCTTTTCTCTTTTGTCTCTCTATTCAGCCTTTGTTCTCTCCTCAATGTCACACTCTATTGTACCTCATCCCCTCAGGCACAAAAATAATAATTACTTCCTGAATGCCTACCGACATATTTGGCTGGAGATAATGCATGAGAACACAGACTATGACAGTCTGCTCTCCATGCTGACGGTAATGTAGAGCTGATCCAGTGTTGCTACTGTATGACCTTGCATACCTTTCTTAACTACCCCTTGCTCTCCTCCAGGCACGGTTTATGCTACAAATTTAACTTCCATTCAGACATTCCCGCTGGTTTTTCCACTGGTCCGTATCCGTACAATAATGCAGCAAGCTGAATCGAGAACAAATGCTTTAAAGGAATAGTTTGACGTTTTGGGAACTATTCTTAATTGCTTTCTTGCAGAGAGTTAGATGAGAAGATTGATGCCACTCTCATGTTTGTACGCTAAATGTGAACCTAGAGATCAACAGGCAATTAGCTTAGATTAGCTTAGCATAAAGGCTTGAATTACGCGGCAACAGCTAGCCTGGCTCTGTCAGAAGTTAAAACAAATCTACCTAGCAGCCTAATTTTGTTTGTTTAACCTGTACTAAAACAGATGAGCTCTAGAGCCAGGCTAGCTGTTTCCACCTGCTTCCAGTCTTTATGCTAAGCTAAGCTAATCGTCTCCTGGCTGTAGCTTTATATTTAACATACAGACATGAGAGTGGTATTAACCTTTTCACCTAATTCTCATCAACAACGCGCAATTAGGGTATTTCCTTTAATGTCAAAATATTCCTTTACCTGTTGCTGATGTGCAGATACATGGGTACTTAAGATAATCAAAGTTCAGTAATTAGATCAACTCATTATTCTTGTTTGGAATTGCAATTTCTGCCTGCTGATAAGAGTTTAGTTCAGTTTCCTGTAAGGTGACCAGTTGGATGTGCCAGTGCCCTAAACTAACCAGTATTAACCACTCCTAAAGGGACTTCTCCCCTCCTTTGCTCTGCTCTTATCTAACCCAAGGCTAATCTCCTCTCACCCCTCCTTAGGCATCGCTCTATTAACCTCTTCCTCCTGGCCTATCAGAGAATATGGATAGAAACAGAGGAGTACTCTTTTGAGGAGAAGCTAGTGCAGGATCTTGCAGTAAGTACTTGTGTCATCCCCCAGTACCCTCTTGTTGGTACTCATGTGCTGTGGGGAGCTGGAGCGTCGCCCTTTCAGAACCACTTTCCTTTACTTGTGTCATTGTTAAAAGTGCTTGAAAGCGCCCCAATTCCACCGCGTGCCACTGGGTCGCCCTCAGTCATCCATACGACGTTTTTCAACTGGACGCCCATTTTTAGCAAGCATGACATCACCGCTGATGTCAGAGCCAGCTGACGTTTTTCGACCACTGTGTCCCATCCAACATTTGTAAGAGGGCATCCTGCGGCGATGCCTCGACTTACCAATGAAATTTTAACAACCATGAAACATCATTATCATGCACTGAGTTTGTAGAGAAAGCAGAAGAAACACAGCACGTAGCTGCTTTCTTTACAACTTCACTAAAGTGTTTCAAAAATACTTTGCACTTTGTAGCCCATGATAACCTACAGCATAATATGCATAGCTTGATTAAAAATGCCTAAAGGTTTTATGAAATAGAGTTTGATAAATTCAGTCTTCTGATCTGGAATAAGAGGCTATCATGAAGGCACGCTGGAACTCGACATACCCCACTGTGCCAGTGGGTGTGTTTTTTCTTTTTTCATTTTCAATAATGAAATGAAGATAAAATTTGAATTAATACAACTTTTGAAAAATCTAATCTTCCTTTAGCCCTTTTAATAGTCATATCTTTTCCCACATTATTTGAAATTAAAGCCACAGGGCACCACATAAGAAGTTAAGGGTGTGACAGATGAAGAACTTTATGATTCAACCAAGCAAGCGCACATATTTGCAGCAGAGAAGTAGCTCCAATGTGTCCGCTACCATGAGTGGTTTATCATAGCCAGTCTATGATAAAGTGTAAACTGGGCTCGTGGAGAGTCATGCTTAACTCCAATCTCCACCTTTTAACACCGCTGTACATCATCTGCTGTATGTGTGTGTGTGCGTGTGTGTGCTAGCATGTGTGTGGATGTGTCCATGCTTGTGCTTGTGGTTTATTGTCTGCATGCTATCAGTGTATCCTGCCACTGTCTTTTTTCTGATACAACCTGATTCTCTTAAGGTAAGTGGTGTATTAGTTGAATGTTACTGTAACTACTGGTCATAAAAAGTGTTACAATGCATGTTTCTTAGTTTAGGGCTCATATAGTTAGATATATTTATATATAGATATATAGATTTTGAGACTACATGCCTGAGCTCCAGGATTTACTTGAATGGGTTTGTCCAGAAAACGCAACCCAAAGTGGAGGAAGAGGAAGAGGAGGAGGTCAGAAAGCAGCCAGACCCTCTTCACCAGCTCATTCTGCATTTCAGCCACAATGCTCTGACTGAGTGCAGGTAAATACACACTCAGTGTCACACACCTGGCCACCTGGCACCAACACGCTTTGCTCCATCTGTGCGACATAATAGTTTTGGCTTGCCTCTCAGCTAATAAAGAGCTGCATTAAGCTAAATCATCACCATATATTTTATACTATTACACAAGCAGTTTTTTTTTTTTGATTTCTCTGTAGTCTTGCTTCTTATTGTCCAAACATTGCAGTGGCTTTAAATATAACCAGTGGAACTTGCTTATTATTATCAAGATGAGATGTGATTGTGTGCTATACAAGGTTTAACCACCAGATAATTATCTTCCTTTTTTGTTAGTTCTCTGGAAGAGGATCCTTTGTATATTGCATATGCAGACATGATGGCAAAGGTACTTCATCCTCTAAATTGCTTTTACTGAAATGTATGCCGTCCAGCTAAATCTTGCAGGTTTGACATCCCGCTTCCTCTTTCAGAGTTGTGCTGAAGGTGAAGAAGAGGAAGATGAGGAAGGAAAAGAGAAAACGTTTGAGGTGCTATTGATTTCTCAGGAATACTGCTCTGCGTCTCGCTTTGTTTTTGAGTCCTATTCAGAAGTGGAGCTCACCGTGTTATCATTTCATGCAGGAAAAGGAAATGGAGAAGCAAAAGATGCTGTACCAGCAAGCCAGACTTCATGATCGAGGAGCTGCAGAGATGGTGCTTCAGATGATCAGTGCCAGCAAAGGTGGGAAAATTCACACTCACCTGTCTGCCTTCTCATAACTGCCACCTCTGGTACAGCGGCTGCATGATATATGATTTGTGGTCATCAGGTCGACTTGGTGCTATGGTGACTTTCACCCTCAAACTGGGCATCTCCATCCTCAACGGGGGAAACATACTGGTCCAGCAGGTACGCATCAGTCGGCACGCAGAGTTTGCGTAGTTAACAGCATCAGCCCACTTTTTATTGTGCTTTTATCTTGATGCAGAAAATGCTGGACTACCTGAAGGAAAAAAGAGATGTCGGCTTTTTCAAAAGTTTGTCTGGACTGATGATGTCTTGCAGGTATTGAACAAAACCTGACTTACTTTTTGTTTTATTTCTGAACTTTACTTTAAAAGGGAACTCACCAATTATACACAGAAAGGCCAATTTACTAGTCACAGGAAGTGCTACCCAGCCTGTGTTGTGTAATATAAAGTTGTATAATGTCCTCTGTGGCTCTGGTGGAGCTTTGTCAAAATGTAAATCTAAAAATGAAAACAGAAAGCCTTTTTTACAAACGGGGGCTGTGGGGTTTGAAAGACGTGGGTGTTCAGGGAGGCTCTAATGAAAATGTCGGTTGCATCATGGGAAGTGTGGGATCCAGCATTTTGGAGCTTGACCTATATTAGGGACTAAAAGTCAGGATATTGATGACCAAGCCCCCCAACTTAATGGAAATGCAATACTAAAGTTATGGAGTACCCTTTTAAAACACATATTGCAGAAATACAGAATATAGAAATTAAGTGTATCACGGGTCATGCTTTGTCTTTTCTCTCCTACAGTGTCCTGGACTTGAATGCTTTTGAAAGGCAAAATAAAGCTGAAGGTCTGGGGATGGTTACTGAAGAAGGATCAAGTAAGTGAGGATAATGAACGTGGTAAACAGTCTGCGACCGGATTGTCCTCCACCAGGAGACTTTTTATCGCGCTGATGTAAAGAGGAGCGGCCAGTATATTTGTGACCTTAATATGATACTGAATAAAAAAGTCAATATCTGCGCCATAGTATGTTTTTACGCTTTGTATCGTTGTAGAAAAAGCACAATATGGACAGAACCTCAAAAGTTCAGCAATTTATGTGCTACACTCTGTGTTGCTGCCTAATGCTGATCTGCTGCAGATCTGAGAGATCTTTATAAACTGACAATGAATGGAATTTATAGCTTTATTTGTGCAGCAGATAGACCTTTTTCTTCAGCAAGAGTTTTCGTGTCCCAAACCACAGCGTAGAAATCTTGTTGTGACGTGACGCGTGTCATTCAGGCTCATGCCGTTATTGTTCTTTAGCCAGGCTCGTGATTGGCTGCTAGACAAATGACGCAGCATTAGCTTGACGAAACATCTGCTCTTTAGTTTGTCGTCGTACAAGCCCATCTCCACGTCACGTGTGTCTCTTGTGTGTCATGTTGTACGTCATCATCATGCAGGTGAACCTGTGCTACTGTATGTCTAAGTCCTGTCTGGGCCTTGTCTGCCACTTAAAAACACTCACAGTCACAACTACATCCACATGAAAATCCACATTTAATCAGAGGTTTCTATTGGATCTGATGGGGAGCATACAGTATAAAAATATGTTTTTCTCATGCATATTCCAGCTCATTTTCACCTCATAAGCACAGGCATAAGTGATGGTAACTGTTAGTCTGGTACTCTGTCTAACCTGTAGTCTAAACGCCTGCCTAGCGAGCAGACTGTACTTTAAGACTGACTTAAGACTTGTTTAATTGTAACCGCATGTCAATGTCGCAAATCAATGTGAGTATGTAAAGATATTTCTATAGCGCTATCATTCTCTCCTGTTCCTACTTCTTCTGATGGAATCTCAATGTCTTCTCCTTTGCTTATGTCTGCTTTTGTTTGTTTTGTTTGTTTGTTTGTTTTCTTCTGATCATGTTTTTTATCTCATCGGTCGCAGTCAACGTGAGTGAGCGGGGTAAATACATGGTTTAGATTCTACTCATTCTATGCAATGCTGACATCTTGATTGCTCTCCGTTCAACTCCTTCCTCCCTCTCCTCATTCCCCTCCAATCTTTCTCTCCCCCATTTCCTCCTCCTCCCTTGCCCTGAATGCAATACAACCACCTTCTTTGTACCTTGGACTGAAGGAACGCATGCATGCATCTATGACATCTGGATAGATTGTTCAGTCCCGGGTCAGGTGCCCCAAACTGACTCAAATCTCTCCACTTTTCTTACACTTCTTTTATAAGAAGTCAGTGCTTGTCATTTGTGTGGGACCTTTTATGCTTATTCATTTTGAAGATACTAACCGTGTAATAAGAAATAAATCTCCCAAAGCTTTGATTGTTAAGAAACAACAAAGCTTTGCTGGTGTTAAACAATAAGGCTCAGTTTTATTCCTATAATATACCCTGTTTTAATTTGTGAAATGATGCACTATATATGTCTGTGTGGGCTGAACCCCAAATATAGTGCACATAATTTGATGCCGTTTGACAGCTAGACAGCGGCTTTATGAGGAAGTGAAAGCTATGCAAGCCCTGATGCCTGTACTGACATTAAAATGATGGGTCTCTGACCTTCTTATCGCTGAAAGGGACAGTTAATCTCATTTCCTGTCCTCAGGTTCCAAGGTACTGCAGAATGACGAGTTCACTAAGGATCTCTTTAGGTTTCTGCAGCTTCTTTGTGAGGGCCACAACAATGGTAGGTGGACACTTTTCCATAAGCCAACATTAAAGAAGATGTTACCTGGAGCTGCATGTTTCTAAACAACACAGTTTTAGAGTAGGCCTCTGTGGTGTGAATGTACTCATCTTATTTTATCATCCGTTTTAGATTTTCAGAACTTTCTGAGGACTCAGACAGGGAACACAACTACAGTCAACATCATCATTAGTACAGTAGACTACCTACTAAGACTCCAGGTATGATATTAGTACAAACAGAACAATTTCAAGTATTCATTCACGTTCTTTAAAGTGCTAAATAATTGTATTCTTTCCTCTATTAGGAATCCATCAGTGATTTCTACTGGTACTACTCTGGTAAGGATGTTATAGATGAGGCAGGACAGAGGAACTTCTCCAGAGCTCTGGCAGTGGCCAAGCAGGTCTTCAACTCTTTAACTGAGTACATACAGGTACCAAATCACAACACACTGCACTGCAACAAGTACTAATAATTAATAATAATTAAAATCCTGAGCTTAAAAGACTGATCTGAATGCTGTGTGATTATCTCTCCTCTCTCTGTACCTTCTCTATGCTGTGTTCTCCAGGGTCCATGTATTGGGAACCAGCAGAGTCTGGCTCACAGCAGGCTGTGGGATGCGGTGGTGGGATTCTTGCATGTTTTTGCCAACATGCAGATGAAGTTATCCCAGGTATGTATACTTTAGTCTGCAATACAGTGGTGGTGTTGCTATTTATTTGTACCGTACTTAAGTACAGTTTTGAAGTACTTGTACTTGAGTATTTCCATTTTATGCTACTTTATACTTTTACAAACATTACTTAATTACAGGGGGAAATATTGCCCTTTTTAATCCACTTCATGTATTTGGCAGTATAGTTAGTTGTTACTTTGCAGATTAAAAGTAAATCATATGATCATCTAATGAAATATGATGCAGTATTATATATTCAGTGCATAAAGTGGTCAAAATTAGCTCCACTAGATCAACTACTACATTACATTTCTGAAAAAGATTATCTTTTGGCCTATTAGCCTCTATTGGACAGTTTTGCAGTATAAATATATAAGTGGATTACAGGGGGAGAGAGGGAGGTATGACATGCAACAGAGGAAACCTGCTGGAATCGAATTAGGGTTTGCATTAATGTATAAGCAGAAATGTAATCTTGGGGATGTCTTGTAGCCCAGTGGTTAAGACATATATCATATAACCGGTTTTATGGTATGCCTCTTCATTATTTGGCTCCCAGATGTCCCCAAGATAACATTTCAGCTTATACATTAATACATCAGTGATAATAATCAAACAAAATAAAACATACATAATAATTAAGTCTCTGAAAGAGGCCATTCTGCATGATGAGTAGTTTTACTTTCAATACCTCCGCATATTTTACTGACAAAACTAATGTACTTACACTTAAGTAACATTTAAAATGCAGGAACTTTACTTGTAACGGAGTACTGTTGAATGGTAGTATTGATTATTTTACAGTACTTAAGTGAAAATCTGAATACTTCATCCATCAATGGTATTTGTCTTTGTCAGCCAGAGGCTCCTTTAAAATATCTGTAGCCACTAGAGGTCTCTCCAGGCTCAGGGATAACCTCAGGCTACTGCAGTACAATTACATATGTCATTCCACTCCACTCTATGTAATGTATGACTGCATCTATGATATTTCCTCCATGCCCAGTAAGTGGGATGAAATCCAGCCACCTAACCTTATCTCATGGTCATCAGAAAGGGCTTGGTCTGACAATAGAAGCCAGGATGAAGGAGAGCACAGGTGGAGGGGCTTGAATTTAGCACATCAAAGTACACCTCAGATTTATGGCATGGTGAATACAGGCTCCATAGAGACCCTAAATGAGTCAGACTGACCTAGCCATCTGTTCCAAGACAGTAAAATAACATTAACCCTGGTGCTGATGGATGGATGTTACCTAGAAGGCCCTTCCAGGCCCCGGCAGGGCCATTGTGGGTCCCCACAATCTGAGGCAGCCTTGATCTCTCAGGGTATTAGACAGGATGGCTGTATCCTTACAGGGAGGCCATTGGTAGTCTGTGTGATATAGTGTCGTGGGAGTCACAAGGTTCCCCCTTTTTTGTCTTCTCCTAACAGGACTCCAGTCAGATTGAATTATTGAAGGAGCTGCTGGACCTGCAGAAGGACATGATCGTCATGATGCTCTCTCTTCTTGAAGGTTTACTTTTTGATGACTCACTGACACCATATGAGCTGCACCAGCAGCATTAGTTTGCAAGGATATTGTCTCTTTTATGACTTTCATCAAACAGATTTGTTTGCTTCGAATGTAATCAAATATTTTCTAAAGCAGCTTCACGTAACCTGCATGGAGAGTGTTGCTTGTTATTGTATACTGACAAACTTGCTTCGGTCTCTTTTTCCATTACTTCACAGGTAATGTTGTCAATGGTACTATTGGCAAACAAATGGTGGACACCTTGGTGGAATCTTCTAGCAACGTCGAGATGATCCTAAAATTCTTCGACATGTTCCTCAAGCTGAAAGACCTGACTACCTCGGACAGCTTCAAGGAGTATGACCCTGAAAGCAAAGGGGTCATCTCAAAGAAAGATTTCCAGAAGTCCATGGAGAACCAGAAACAGTATTCCCAGTCTGAGATTGAGTTTCTTCTCTCCTGTGCTGAGGCTGATGAGAATGATATGTTCAACTACGAGCAGTTTGTGGAGAGATTTCATGAACCCGCCAAGGACATTGGCTTTAATGTAGCTGTGTTGCTGACCAATCTCTCGGAGCATATGCCTCATGATGCTCGCCTCTCAACGTTCCTCGACTTGGCCGAGAGCGTCCTCAGCTATTTTGAACCTTATTTGGGTCGCATTGAGATCATGGGTGGAGCCAAGCGCATCGAGAGAGTCTACTTTGAGATCAGTGAGTCGAGTCGCACCCAGTGGGAAAAGCCTCAGGTGAAAGAGTCAAAGCGGCAGTTTATCTTCGATGTCGTCAACGAGGGTGGGGAGAGTGAGAAGATGGAACTGTTTGTCAACTTCTGTGAGGACACCATCTTCGAGATGCAGCTAGCCTCTCAAATTTCAGAGCCAGACCCAGTGGAGCGCCCAGAGGAAGATGAGGACGACAACCAGAGTGTGGTGGAAAACCAGGAAGAGGAAGAGGAGGAGAGCGTGATGTTGGAGTCTTCCTCGGCCTTTACAGTCGCCTGCATCTCCATGAGAAAAAGCCTCTGCCACTTCCGCCAGCTGCTCACTCTCAAGAGCATGAGGCGGCAGTACAGAAAATTCAGGAAGATGAGTGTCAGGGAGATGGTGCGAGGCTTCTTCTCTTTCTTCTGGATGATCATCACAGGCCTCTTCCACTTTGTCTACAGCCTGGTCTGGGGCTTCTTCCATATCTTGTGGACCACCATGTTCGGGGGTGGCCTCGTCGAAGGGGCCAAGAACATGAAGGTGACGGACATTTTGGGAAACATGCCGGACCCCACCCAGTTCGGGATCCACGGAGACGTGTTAGAGATGGAGAAGATGGAGGCGAATGAAGCATCGGCGTTGGCGGAGATGGGTCAGATGGCTCAGGGAGATGCAGCGGAGGTGGACCTGATGGCTGAGCTGCTGAACATACAGCCCAAGAAGGAGGGAAAGCACGGGGCTGAGCCAGGTTTGGGGGATGTGTCTGAGGTGGTGGTGGGGGATGCTCCGTCCATTGCCAGTGCTGTCAAGCAAAAGAAGGCACAGGTCAGTACTCAGGTTAAATCCAACTGAATAAGGGTACTTCTGTCCCTAATCATGTCCTAACTAATAGACACTAGAGGCACTACAACATTAGTATTGACATTTTACTTGAGAGACATTTGTTATTATACTAGAGCACACTGTTAAAGTAACTGATGGTCAAAACAATGTATTTCTTATAGATGGCTGCAAAGAAGAGGGCTTCAAATGGAGACTACAAGTCTGATTCAGAGAAAGGAGAGTGAGTGTTATTAATTTGTTCATCGTTCATTCTCAGTGAAATTGCAATTGACATAATTTTTTATGTGATTATGGCATCTTCAAACATTTTCTGGTGGCAAAGAGTGTATATTTTTTGTTTGTACATTTTCAAATTCTTCACAAAGGGACTTTAAGTATCAAGACTGTCAGATATTTAACAGGATTTAAGTTCACTCCTAATTGGGAGTTCCGTGTGTGTGTGAGTGTAAATGCCACTATTTGTACTGTAAATGTACATTATCTGTATCTCTAAGTGCATCTGTGGTTTTGGTCACACGCATATGTGTGTGTGTATCTGTGACCTTGCAGCAGCATATATCTGTCTGTCACTGATAGAGAAATTATTGTTGCAGTTCAGAGGATGGCGAGAAGAAGGACCACGACAAGGCCAAAGACGAAGCCCCTCCGGAGTCTTCGGTGGAGGAGAAGAAAGCCCCGAAGAAGAGGCTCGGCCAGAAGAAAGAACCACCACAGGCCTTCATGGCCAGCTTCTTCGCTGGCTTGGAAATCTACCAGACCAAGATGCTGGTCAGATATTTCCCTCACAGCTCAGAACTAGTAGCATAAGTAGGTTAAGAGAGTACAAATCATATATACAACTTACACAGGAATTATTATTTTCACAGAATTACTTGGCCAGAAACTTCTACAACCTCCGCTTCCTGGCGCTTTTTGTCGCCTTTGCTATCAACTTCATTCTGCTCTTCTACAAAGTAAGCTTGAAATGAAGGCCTCATAATATATACAGTGTAAGGATTGACCATTGTTGTTATCGCTTTGGCAAACACCTATAAGTGTCTCATTGCCTCTCAGGTGACCGGTGATTACTCAGACGATGAAGACCCCTGGAATGGTCGAGGTAGAGCTGGGGAGGAGGAAGATGAGGGTGCGCTGGAGTATTTCGTCCTGCAGGAGAGCACGGGTTACATGGCGCCGACGCTTCGCTGTCTGGCTATACTGCACACTATCATATCTTTCCTGTGTGTGGTGGGGTACTACTACCTGAAGGTACAGTAACACCAACAAGAAAACACACTTGATTTGCTTAAATAGGAACAATAAATGTATTTGACATATTTTACAAGATGTTTTTTTACTTTTTTAAAAATATGCTCAATGCATGTTTTATTTTTCAGTAAGAACACTTGTATGTTGTGATTGCATACACACACACACACACGGTCATGCACTTCCTGTGGCTTTTAGCAGTAATCAGGCTGGATGTCACCGCATGTAACTGTACACTATTTCCTTCACTGCACTAATGATGCAGCCAAATTCCCTCTGTGTCCAAGGTGCCCCTGGTAGTGTTCAAACGTGAGAAGGAGATAGCTAGGAAGTTGGAGTTTGCCGGCCTTTACATCACAGAGCAGCCGTCGGATGATGACATCAAAGGACAGTGGGACAGACTGGTCATCAATACTCCGTGAGTCAGCCACAGTACTCTTATTAAACTCCTAATCTTTTATACACAAAGGTTTAATGCTGATTTGTTTGTTTTTTTGCTGTTTTTACCAGTTCCTTCCCCAACAACTACTGGGATAAATTTGTCAAACGCAAAGTAAGTGGCATCTGTCATTTTTGTATAATCTGTTGCAACCATAAACCCAACCTAGTGATATTTACTAAATGTCAGCCACAGTGTCATCCTCTCCTCTGTTTCTGTTTTGCGGCTTTTTGTAGGTGATCAAAAAGTATGGAGACCTGTATGGAGCAGAGAGGATAGCGGAACTGCTGGGGTTAGATAAGAGCGCCCTGGATTTCAACCCCACAGAGGAAACTGTCGCCAAGGAGGCTTCACTGGTGTCATGGTGAGAGATTAGACAGATAAAGAGCAGACAGGATAGAACTCCTTGAAGCAAAAATAGAGGTCAAATAGAAAATGTGAGCCCCTCATACCAACCTTTTTGTGTTGCCAGGTTGAGCTCAATCGATACAAAGTACCACGTCTGGAAAATGGGAGTGGTGTTTACAGACAATGTAAGTTTGGATACAGCTGGGATGATTAATTGCTCTGTTTTGTGGTTTTATGGATGGTTGAGTGAATGATGGATGGATGGGTTGACTGATGATATTGTGACTTGGACAGATGGATTCTGATCAACTTCTCGTGCTGTTTCTTTACCAGTCATTCCTGTATCTAGTGTGGTACACCACCATGTCCATCCTGGGCCACTACAACAACTTCTTTTTTGCTGCTCACCTGCTGGACATCGCCATGGGGTTCAAGACCCTTCGCACCATCCTCTCCTCTGTCACTCACAATGGCAAGCAGGTGAGGACGAGGAGGATGCAAGTCTTCTTCCAAGCAGCAGGGGTCACTGCAGAGTTAGTGGTTGGGGTTGGGGTCTAACCACCGCCTGTGTATTCCCTGACCACAGGCCAGTTTTATCACAGTCTCCATGCTACTGGCCCACTGATGGCATCTTGGGTAATACTACTGTCCAGCCTGTTGTCAGCTCCGCCAAATACTGTAGAAAGAATGCATTAGCAATCAATTATTTGTCACTTTGCTTTAGATGGCAACAAAAAATATAATCACAGTCTATTATCTGTGATCTACTGCGGGATTTTTTAACAGATTTTTGATCAGATATTCAACAAGAGCAAAGAAACAAAACATCCTGTCTTGTTGAGGATGCACAAATGCATAAATGGGAATTTAGATGCACCCAGTATCCTCTGACATTTGAGTTCAATTGCCCAATTGCCTTCATTTCAGTCCCAATTCGGACTGTCAGTTCTTGCAGGGATTCTCATGTCGACTGACCAGAGGCACAAATCAGAATTTAATGTCACCTCAGTCTCCAAGGGTGGAAACACACCCAAATGGCGAGGCCGCAAGGAATCGCAGACGCCTCCCACACTCAGCTGCCTGTGGGCAGAACAATCGTGCTGTCAGTCCAACTGCAGTTTACTGCTGCTTCCACTGTTGTTGCTGTTCAGGTTCACAAGTACATCAGTGTAGGAGCTGCGTCTGAATGGAACAGAATATAACTGATGTGTTTGATTAGTTACTACGCTGAACTCTTTCATCCTTTCCACTCATTTCAACTTTTCCCTTCTCGCCGCCATCGTGTTCCTCGTGTGGGTTTAACTGCTTTTTATAGACAACAAATGGGAGCTGTCAGCTTTGCCCCCGCTGTGTTTAGTGTGTTTCTACATTTCTACAAGTACATAAATAGACAGGAAGTTTGTCATGGCATTTTACTGACTGCTGCCTGTGTCTCTCTTAAGCTGGTGTTGACAGTGGGCCTGCTGGCAGTCGTGGTCTATCTCTACACTGTGGTGGCCTTCAACTTCTTCAGGAAGTTCTACAACAAAAGTGAGGATGAGGATGAGCCGGATATGAAGTGTGATGACATGATGACTGTAAGTATCAAACACATGCACTTTTAGTTATAAACACACCCAGACATCAGCACTCTGACTTAAAGAGGTCTCACCCTCCGTCTATGTCTCCACAGTGTTACCTGTTCCACATGTACGTCGGGGTGAGAGCAGGAGGGGGCATTGGGGATGAGATCGAGGACCCAGCTGGTGACCCCTATGAGCTCTATCGCATCCTTTTTGACATCACCTTCTTCTTCTTCGTCATCGTCATCCTCCTGGCCATCATCCAGGGTAAGCTCCAGTATGGTACTCACACTTTTTAGTGTTTTTTTTTTCTACCAGACAAAAACTCCTTATAAAATTACTGTAATGTAAGGTTAGATTCAATAAAACTTGACTACTGGATTTTATAGCCTCATTAAAGTACCTCCAATGCAAACACACTAATTATCCTCACAGACTTTGCAATACTCCCCATCACCGTAGTATATCCACATTACACTCCATACTGTATTTTTAAGAAGTGAGGGGTGTAAGATTGTGGTTGCATTGATTACACAGATACAGTATATATGATGTGCTCACAGCAATTCCTTTGTGCTTGCAGGTTTGATCATTGATGCCTTTGGAGAGCTGAGAGATCAGCAGGAACAAGTCAAAGAGGACATGGAGGTGAGAGTAGATTTCATTCTCACCCATACTTGCCAACCTATGGCGTGCTGAAGGAAGGGGTTCAGGGGAAGCAGGGGTGGATTGAGGATGGAGGTTCTGTCCTCTCAAGGAACATAATACGATTTAGTGACATTATTTACTGTATGATGGTGAAAGCTACAAAAATAAAGTGCATCTTAATTATTTAACTTATTATATAAAGTTATTTTTTAAACATTAACTGAAAAAAAATCATATTACTATCATATATTATATGAAGTGCTATATATACAGTATATATTGATCTCAGTTGTAAATGAGCATTTGACTAAAACTACCATAGTACTATGACAAAGACATGGCATGCCTACATTTTTCTTAAATCGCCTTAATATTGTATTCAGTCTGGTGTATTTTACAGAAAGTAAACCTCTTTGCTTTAACATGCCTGTTAAAAAAGGAAATGCCTTTCCCGTCAGGACATCTTGAGTTTAGACATGTGGCCTATATCTAACTTTTTTGAGCTCTCGATCCCTCTTCAGATTCTTTTAAACAGTCAGTCAGGTCAGATGAAGGTCAGAGCACCCATTTGGCCAATTTTTTGGTCCTTAAGAGATTGCAATGGCAGGGGAAAATAAATATTTAGTTTATGAGTGAAATTAATCTAACTTTGGTGAAATACATGAGAATATGCAACCGAGAAAATCTTGACGCTCCTGGGAAAAACCAGGAGAGTCACGAGCCCAGATAACCCGGATGACATCATAAGGGTTGTTTTCTCAGAAAGCTCAGAAGACATTACACAACTGTTCACAGGCTGAGTGGCACTAACCATGATGAGCAAATCTTTGTTTATGTGTCAGCGCTGACTACAAAATATCCTCTCAGTTACCATATTGCACACAGCGAAGCGAAGAAAGAAAAACAAAAGAGAGCATGTGTTCTATTTACCTTTTCATTTTCTGTCCTCAGACCAAATGTTTCATTTGTGGGATCGGCAATGACTACTTTGACACAACACCTCACGGCTTCGAGACTCACACCTTACAAGAGCACAATTTGGCCAACTACCTGTAAGTATCCCACTTTCAAGCTTTTAATATCAGCCTTTTTTTACTAATACATAATGTATTAATCAGCATCTTTCACCAACATGTATTGCCTCTTCTCAGTAATTTAACCACATGATTGATGGCTTTAGCACATTGCCACAGCATCAGGGCCACAGTCACTAATAGCCCCAGTGATCCAGAACACTAGATCCCTTTAGGTATTCTTTCCATCTGTCTCTGTGTTTCCCCTGCACTCCCTGCTTATCCAGTGTTTCTGTATAATGCCCGTGACAATAGAATGTCTCAGTCCATTTGCGCTCACAGTCAGCTGGCCCGAGGATATGAGAGCGACCTCATTATGTTGCTTCATTACTATTTAATGCCATGAACTTTATTGGAAAATAGGTTTGTGATAGCGTGCCCTCATACAGTATTCATCATGATTTGGCATGCTGCGATGCCCACAGAGATACAGCGGCCCATTGCCATTTACACTTGATTTGGGAAACAACAGGTGATTCGGCGATGGAGATGGGGTGGTGTTACTTTGTTTGACACTTGCGTCAGAACTTGTCTCCTAGTAACACAGAATGTGACATTTCCTGTTAACACAGTGTCGTTATAGTGCCTCAGTAAAGCCTGTTTTCTCCTCTCTGTTCTGTGTTTTAACGGTGATCAGATGTTCAAGTAGGAGAATGTGAAAGCTTGTCATGCTTTTTTTTTTACATCTGACATTTTTGTTTTGTCTCACTGGCCTTTTTTCTAAAGGTTTTTCCTGATGTACCTTATTAACAAGGATGAGACAGAGCACACTGGCCAGGTACGGTATAACTCTACACTCATGACATCTTCAACCAATCAAAAACAGTCAGAGAATTATTATCGTGTCACTGTTTGAGATACTGTGGTGCTGTGTGTCTGGGCTGAATGATTTAAGGGACAGTTCTAAGTTTTCTGACCAGTACTGCTGTTGAATTTAAATTGTTGTTGTTAAATTGTGTTGTTGTTTTTTTTAATTAAAGTACAGAGCTGTATTTGAGGTCTACTTAGTAATTAGTAAGATATGATTGTACCAAGCATTATCACAAACATAATCCTGTTTCTACATGAATAGATGTTGTTTCAGTCAGAATTGACCAGTTTAGCTCACATTTATTAGAATATTACATTAGTGGTGAATTTGACATTACTTTATAATATTCAGATATATTCATGACATACAAAAGTGATGTATTGATGACAACGGCATACTTTGCCATTTATGGTAATAATGACAAACTGCTGGTAAAGTCTCCATTTAACAAAGTTTTGATATTGAACCGACGACATCTGATGTTGACAGCTCTACTTTGTAGCTGCTTTAGCTAGCATTAGCTCAACAGACTGACATGGACGAGCCGCTTCAAAGCCCTGAATCCTGGAAGTCTCAGTTCAGAGCTTAAAAAAAGGATATGATGTTCTTAAAAGTATAGCTATGAGATTCCGACAACTGTTCAACAGCTGTCTGTCATTTATACTCGACAACTACCTCGCTACCCGTCTGAAATTGATGTTCAAAAAGACTTGCCACTCTGTTGGTCTTATATGAAGACCAAAACGACACAGTACACTCTTTTTATTTTATTTTTTAAACATTAAGAATGATACGTAGTGGAATTCTGTCTTCCAAAAACCATCTTTTACCAAAATGTGCAGACACAGACATTCAAAGAGTGAGCATAATAACCAGGCAACAGCCCCAACAGCAGCTGGCATCATTATTATTATTATTTTTTTAACATATATTTATTAATTTTGGACAGCGTAGCAGGAAAACAGCAGCTGAAATTATTGATAACAACTACAATAATGACAACAACAGCAGACGGCATTGTCATCAGCAAGGTCAATGGTCATCACCTTAGACTTTCACTTCCCACGGTGATTTCAAATTTCAATTTTGATATAAAAATGATTATCCTTCAGCCCTAGTTTCATCTTTTCGTATGCATGTACATATTGGTTTATGTCCAAAAGGTGGATTACTTATAATTTTGAGTAACACTTTGATGTCTATTTATGCGTGTGTGTGACTCCAGGAGTCATATGTGTGGAAGATGTACCAGGAGCGCTGCTGGGATTTCTTCCCAGCTGGAGATTGCTTCCGCAAACAGTACGAAGATCAGCTTGGATAGAGCAGATGCATCTTCTTTACCTCTATCCACATTAAGTGGGCTGCTGGAACATGTAGTCCCACATACAGCTGCTGGACTACAACACCACACAGTCATCCCACCAATGTGTCAGACTGGCCTGAGGAGAGACAAGACAAAACTACTTTTTTTATCTAAAAAAGAGCAACGTCTCCTACCCATGTCAGATGTACCCTTGTTACCATCGGTGCAGTACCAGTCTTTGAGGAAATGACGTGTAACTTGCCCAGACATTTAGTTTTGGTTTTTTTTGGGACTCGTTTTTGACAGCGTGTTGCCTTTTACTCCACATAACCCCAAATCATTGCACAATTTCTTTTTTTGTCTTTTTGAGAAACACTGGGTTGTGTGGGGTTATGGGACAATGTGTCAGTCATATTATGCACAACAACCCAACTTCAATATTTTGAGAATGTTGAACTTGAGACTTAATGCCAAAAGAAAAGTGGAGGAGTACAGTAGATTTACATAGTACGCAAAAATGTGATATGAGAAAAGTGTTTGTTTTTTTCAGATGTTGTAACCTTGCATATTGAGATGAAGTTTTAGAATGAAGTGGAAAAAAGGTTTATTATGTAGAGTGATAAAAAAAATGCCTAATTTTTTCATGAAGTGCCTTACAGTACTGTATCTACATTACAATGAAGCTATGCAAAACTTTTGTTTTTTCTTTATTGTATGTAAGTACAGTAATTTTCCTGGAGCAGTAACAAGTAGCTGTCCAGATATGTAGTTTGTGGCTGAACTTTTTGAACATGGAAGAACAGCGTTGGTTTGGTTTGATTGATTCTTTTGCTGAATGCAGCATAACTGCAAAAAGTTCAAGGTACAAAGTGTAAAAATAACACGTCAGAATTTACTGAACACCGTCAAACAAGAACAAAAATGAAATTGCTATTGTATGGCCATTTGTATGTAGTAGCTTTGCTGATCTGTGCATTTCTTTTGATGGGAAAAAATAAAGAAATCATTGCAAGAAATACTAATGTTTATGCTAGTCCTTGGGATCTGTGAACTCATATTTGATATTCTAAATACACAAAAAATACATTTTAACTTTTAAAACTGTTCCTCAACCTGTTCAAGTCTAAAAGCTCTGAGACAGTGAGTCATTTCAGTCCCAAAATCAGCAAGATGCAACATCTGTCTCTACGGCTAATCCAAATCTTTTCAAAATAAGATACCTACTGTGTGCAAACAGCCGTTGGCTTTAGTTCTAGGTTAATTTGACTCACCCCAAACCTCAAAAGCTATATCATAACTGTGACCATCCTGCAGCCTTTAATTACAGTGCGGTAAGAAGCGGTGGCTGAGTAGATGTGCACTTCTGGTTGGTCAGAGAGGTAGGACGAGGGCCTCAGCAGGCTGCATGATGGGAGTTTTAGCCCTATTACCCATGGTGCCACCTGTCAGCTCACATCATGTCACCACACCTCAGGCACCACACAGTGCTGCAGCCTGCTGCTGAGAGCAGCTCTGCCTCCTCAACTTGCGCCTGTAACAGCTCGAACATGTAGACTGGTTTGTGTGGTTCCAGCGCTGTGTGAGGAAATTATATTATTAAAATTAAAAAGTGACTCAAGACATCATCCTTCCAAACAATGATATACTAACTGTAAGATTAAAAAAGCCACATTCATCACTAATTGTTTTAAAAAGCTGTGATTATCATAGTTTAGTAATAAATATTGTCTTGAATGCACTGTGTAAAGCAAAGGCAATATGAGAAGAAACTCAATTTAAAGTTTCAGATATTATTTTCTATGCTCTAACAAGCAAAGGGGCTCTTGCATTATTTAGCATCTTATGTGGCCATTACGGCAACGGGAGAAAACAATAATGTGTGAAATCACTGATATGATCATTCTCAATAATTTGACATAATGAAAGCTGTGGGAAGCCATTCTCCGCATGAATAGCAACAATTAAGCCATCAAATAACTGGAGACATATTATACCTATTAAATTCTTCCATTGCATTGTTAAGTCTGGTGGCAGCAAAATGAGGTTAGGCCTGTAATTTTCCTCTTAAATGGTTTGTTGAGGGAATTCATGCGCATGCTAAGTTGCGTTTCAGCAAATACTAGAAATATTGGACTTTTCATGCTTTTAAGTATCTTGTCATCATTCTTTTCTCTTTCCAACAAACCAAACAAGCCTGAAATATGTTAATATCATTGGACAGTTTGGGAAATACACCTATGTGTTCGCTTATACAAAGCTACAGCCAGGAGGCAGTTAGCTTAGCCTAGCCAAAGACTTGAATCAGCTAGCCTTGCTCTGTCCAAAGATAAAAACATCCACCAACCAGCACCTCTAAAGCTTACTGAACACATTATATCTCATTTGTTTAGTAGTGATAGTAGGTGCATTTTTTTGTATGTTTGGACAGAGTCAGGCAAGCTGTTTTTCCACTGTTGCTAACATAGAGCTAGTCTACATTAGCTTCATATTCAACGGTAGATATGATAGTGGTATCAATATTCTCATTTAACTCTTGGTAAGACAGCAAATACGCATATTTCCTAAATTGTCAAACTCTTCCTTCCTGCCTTTTTTACCTTTAATTTAAGGTAACAATCTCGAAGATCTCCATTTCGTTCTCTTTGGCGGCACCTGTGGCGACAAACTGTAATTGCAGGTGTTTTTGGACCTCACTTCACAGAGATTCAAACAGTGTCGCCTGTGTGATGACCCAAAACAATGGTCCACAATTTAGAGTAGATTTTAGATTTATAAATGTTAGCGGTACCTACCAGTCCAAGAGAAAGAGAGCCACATCTGTATCTCCCCTCAGTCCGTTTTCTTCTTTCAATGCTTTCCACCTTGGCAAGGCAACACCGACGCTAACTCTGGTTTTTCCTCACTGACGGTCACTTTGCTTTTTTGCCGTCATCTGAACGTCGAATTAGTTTATTTTTCTTTGGATTTGCACTTGTTTTAATAGTTCCATCATCTGAAGTCATCAATCTTTTCTTTGTTTGTTTGGCCATAGTAACCGTTTACTTGCAATGCTAGCAGAGGCAGGAAAAAACAATACGCTGCTTCACACACAGGTGACTTAAAGAGCGAGTCTGTTGCGTTAGCTCCGCCTACCCTCTCTGTCGGACCAACCACTGCTGGATGATGGAAAACGTGTCACTAACTGTCTGCTGCTTGTGATTTTTTTCCGGGAATGTCTCCACAGACACCCAGTTCGCAATACTGCAAATGCAAGGGCTTTCGTCAGTGGGCCATAGACTCAGTCGCCATTGTGTTGCCTCATTCGGCGATAGATAGTGACTTAACAGATGTTTATTTAAATGAAAAACTTCAAGATTATTACTTTAACTGTGAAAAAATGTATTCAATCAAAACATGAACAGGGTAAAGACAACAAACTCCCCTGAGAAGAACTGACATGTTAAAGTGTCTTTACACAGTTTCTCCATTAAAATGGGACATGGTAAAGAGACAGGGTCATTTAACGGGCAGTTTGTTGTTGACAGCTCCTGGGACTTGACCTCCAACATAGAGCCATGATAAAACAGGACACATGGCCAGAGGCTTAAGGTGGAATGACACAACTCAGGGGACATTTTACACTTCATTCCACCACTGTCCTCTTCAGGTGGAAGGCCTGACAGCTTTTTATAATTTATATGACTCTAACACTCCAGCAAAGTAATACTTTTTGCTTTTGTTTTTGTTTGTTTTTTGGTAAACATCTGTGGTTTTAAATGACTTTTTGATTGAACTTGGAGTGCTAATTTGGAGATATTATCCCCCTGCCTGTGTTGCATTCAGTATCCAATATTTTTTGTGTCTCTCCCAACAAATGCTAAATGTTTTGCATGCTGTAATGCCTGACCCCTGTTCTCCTCTCTCTCTATGATTCCCGCAAATAACCTAATGCTGATGTAATGCAGCTGAAAGTCGTATCCGGCCTGTCATCCAGGACCCCGCATGGTGCACGGCACTGTGGAGTGACAGATATGTCGGCAGAAAAAAGAGAGCAGCTTGAGTCACAATCCGCGCTGTCACCTTCAGCTGGCGACCTGCAGAGAAACCTCTGACTGGTGACAAGTCACTGCATATTGTCCCGTTGATGCATCCTGTTAGTGTTTGAGCCTTTCAAGCAACATCACACAACAAACAACACCTTAACAGCTAAACCAGGTATGCAGGGGGAAGAGGAAGAGGGGCAATTTGGGTAATTTACCTCTTTATGAAACAAGCTTAATGAACTCTGATGGCCTTTACACCATCATTAACGGATAACTGAATTCCACTTTGTTTTACAGATTCATAGGACAGCATGCCGCTTACCCTCAGCTAATAGCTTAATTGTCATGAAAATTGATGACCTGCCTCTGTGTCATTTAGAAAATACCAAATAGTGTGTCATCTGCACAAAATGAGACCTAATTGGTCATTTGCAGGATGGTTTTAATTAGCTCTTGACTTTTTTAAAGTCTCAATTCAAGCACAAAAGAAACAAGTTAAGAAACAAGTTTAGCATGAGAGTTGACGGAACAATCCCAATTCAAGGTCCCCATACCAGCTCTTTCCTGAGCTTTTAACCATACTGTATCAAACATCAGTGGTCAGAGTTTTCTCAGTTATCATCTGTTGACATTTGAGCACCTTTAGGACCCTCCATGTTGCCTTAGAGTTAAGCATGACAGTCCATTCTTGATCTTTGAAACAGTATAATTGTCTACAAAATGTCAGAATATGGTGAATAATGGCCCTGACAAATTCCCAGAGCCCAAGGTGACATCTACAAATTGCTCATTTTGTCCGACCAACACTCCAAAACTCAAACATATTAAGTTTGTAACAATATAAAACAGAGAAAAGCAGCAAATCCTCACATTGGAGAAGCTAGAACTGGAGAGTGTTGGCAGTTTTTGATGAAAAATGGTTAAAACACCAAAATCATTTCAGCTCTATTGACAGCTGAGCAACTCCATCCGCTGATGAAGACCATGTGATGTGGTCGAAAGCTACCTCAAAATAGTAACAAATGAGTGTTTACTGATTCAGCATTGCTAGGGCAGTGACCTTCAGTAAACACAGGGGGCTAAATCTGCTTAGAGCATACCATGAACAGATGGAAACAGCAACACAGAGGTGAGATTAACTTTAAAAAGATGCTAAAGCACTTGTGCGCTAAATAGGACAGCAATTTTACCTGAAAGTGTTTAAAAATGGTCTTTGGCTGTGTGTGTGTGAGTGTGTGTGTGTGTGGCTGTGTGTGAATGCAGTAAGCACTCTCCATGCTAACATAAAACCCTCTGTCCTCAGTTCACACACTGCAGTGCTGGCATCCACTTCTTTGACAGATGTGTTCCTCCCTGAAGCACCCTCTACATCAATAGAGTTTATGTGCGATTTTAAGTGTGCGTGTGTGCGTGTGACAGAGAGAGGGACGAAGCCAGAAGGATGGAGATTGAGAATAAAGGCGAAAAAGCGAACTGACAGTGTGTACATGTAAAAAGTCACCGGCAGGTGTAAAAGACAAAGAGATAAAAAGATTAAAAAGTTTGGATTTCAGGACCTCTTTTTTTCATTCTCGAACACTGTAAATCGTGCCATCTGTGAACTCGTAACACCTAACTGAACTGGACTGCAGCCTCAGGGAAGCTTCGATAAGAAGTCAGTGGGATTGGGGTAAATCATTACTGGTGTCACTGACCCTTATTGGGGGGCTTGAGGCCAGGTCTGACATGGCCTTTATTACGTGAGCACCACGGTTCCCTTCACAGCCCATTTGAATGACACATCAACCACAATGTTTCGTGTATTAAACATCTAAGGCTTTCCTCTAGCTGCGAAACCATTGGATTGATAGATCTGGGTTGTTTAAATTGACTCAGAAAGTCTGAGAGTGCCAAACACAGTTTGTGAAGTTTCTTCTGTTGTTTTTTTGGGACATGCATGCTGGACTGAGACACTTTTCACAGTGTTGTGGTTTAGAAAGCATGAGCGGGAAACCCTTCACTCACCATTGTTTGAGAGAGAAAAGAGCTTCTTCTGTCAACTCCTATTTAATTCATCTTCCTAAGACAGATTCAGACGGACCTCCTACAAGAACTAACGTGTTTTATGTTTGTGCACATCACTTTGAAAGTGGCTACTGCCAAAACAATGTTCGACATGAAAATGAAACCGCAAACCGTCTTGTTTTACTGAAATCCTGATAGATTAAACAAATCCATTTATACTTCCAGCACCCAACAAGTACCTGAACATCATCTTTGGTTTAATGGACTGTCTTGTCCTTGGATTTCTGCAGAGAACCAGGTCTTAGATTCTTGTCCAGGGGATCTGTTACATGTCCAAGGTCAGACAGAGGCACTTTAGCCCGTGGCTGTTTAGTAACTGAATGCTGCAGGGCCAGCAATGCAGATGGACAGCGGTGAGAGGTGAGCGGTGCTGAGCGAGGGTTGAAGTGAGCTGAACAGGCTGCTTCGTACTCCGTGGGTGTTCTATTGCGCTGATACGGCAAGGGACAAGTCAAGTGCAGATCCAGCTCTGACACCAGGCCAAACATACCTGGAGGGGGTGAATGACAAATAAGAGGAGTGTGCAAATGTGACTTCTCAGGCTTTTGATCAACTTTTGATCATAGAATTTGTTCATCGACTGGAAGATCTGTGTTGTAGACCATGAATGAAAAGGTTGTCATTTCAAGAAATACACTTATATTAAAGTTTTGTGCTAAGCTAAGCTAAGCTAACTGTCTGGTGGCTCTAGCTTCATATTTAACGGACAGATATGAGAATGGTATCAAGAGAGTAAATAAGTGTATTTCCCAAGATGTCAAACTATGCCTTTTATCATACATAAAAAAGATAAATTTGTACTCCAGGACCTTGATCCTGATCACGCTTAAGTTTTCTGCAGGCCACAAGCCCTCAGATAGGATCCAAAGATAGGATGGCTTAAGCCTGTGGACGAATTGGAGCACAGAGGAGGGGAAGATGAGAGCATCACACAGACGATCAGACAGAGCATGAGAAAGAAAGAACAAGTTTGTGAAGCAGAGAGAAAGTAATAGACAATTTCTGCTACACGGGAAACTATGCAATATGTTAAGTGTTGTTCCAATCAGTGCACAAAGCCAAACGAGAACATGGCAGAGTTATCTTCAGCCTGGCACAGAGACAAATGGATGGCTCTAATCAAGGTAATCGTGCTGGAGGTTGTAGTCGATGAGGATAAACATGTACAGTAATTAGCCATTTTTTTTCAATCACCAGATTGTCATTCAAAGTGCCGCAAGCTTCCTGAATATAGTTTTTCAAAGCAGGATGCAACCTCTTCACAAAGATGAAGATAATTGTGGTTCGATCACACCACGTGATTCACACTTAGTGGGTAGCAGTGAAAAACTGGAAAGAAAATTTGCAAAAGTGCTTGGCATAAGCAGAGATAGATGATGATGATGATGATGATGATGAAGACAGTGATTGTATAATTTAATCTTGCTTGCTCCTCCTCTCTATGAATAATTCATGTTTTTATCAACGCAGAGTATGACTGGGGTTGACACTGATGCTGACTAATGCGAGTCAAGGACGGACACAGAGGTAAGTCTCTCAAAAGCTTTTCAAGATCTCCCTCCATTCTTCTGAGCAGTTTTGGATTTCCACTTCATGGCCCATTTGCTCTCCCTTGGATGTTTGCCAGAATCAGCTCGTGTCATTTGGAGCATCAGAGCGGTGGGTGTATTGAATAAAGGAAACGGGAGTCCCAGTGGACCCTCTGTCATAGGCTGTAGGCCTGTGCATAGCAGTGGGTAAAAAAGTCTGCCCTTTGGCTGCTTGTTCTTTTAATGGTGGTGCAGGTCATGGAGAGAGCAGAGAAAGTTTGGTAGTTGTAGACTAAGCGCATGACTTATCCACTCTCAGAGTTGAATAACAAGAGTCTGCAGCCATGCTAGCAGTTCTGTGAGGCTGTACAATGACAATGCAACGTGCTGATGATTAGCAGGTATAATGTTGGTGTAATATTGGATGAATTAAAACGATGGTGGCTCTAGATGAAAATTCAATGGATCACATTATTATTATTATTACAATTCATCTTGAGGGGAGCATGAATGTCTGCACAACATTTCTTGGCAATCCATCCAATACTGAGATATTTCAGTCTGCACCAGACTGCCATCAGTCTGCCATCCCTTAAGCCACACCGCTAGTATGACTAATAAAAATATAGGCACATACACAGTGATATTTTGCTACTTTACCACTTATTTAACAAATATATTTACTTACTGAGGCACGACCAGTGAGTGAGGCTGAAGAGATACGACACATGGCACAAGCAGCCCTCTATATCTCTTGGCTGCCCTGAGGTTAATACGGAGGCGTGCCTTTATATAATTTTGCTCTAGACAGACTGAAAAGGGAAAACAGATACAATGATGTCCTGTGTGGAAGCCTCAAGTGTGTTCCACAGGTAATTTCAACATGACACGAGCTTATAAAGGCAATTTACTGTTGTTTTTCACTCAGCTTTATTAAATTTTGTGCCCCAGGACTTGGCTGTTAGCTTAGACAGCTTTAGGTTATTGTGCACATAAAAACAGTGCAGGCAGTTGTCACCAGAGTCCAAAGCCAGTATTAAAGTTTGTCGTTATCTGAAATGGGTTTTATGTTGCCTGTTATCTTGCACTGAGATAAATGGAACAATAAGTTATTGATTAAAGATACAATCGCAGCTGTTTTATCCACCTTGTCAATCTTTCAGTTCGGTTCTTTTTGACTGCAGATGAAACACTGGGATTGTAATACGACAGCAACCATGAAGCTGCAATCACTGTTAGAGATGGGACTCGTGATGGCCAGCCACTACAGTACATCTCTGTAGTTGATGAATGGCCAGCAGTGATTTAGCTTGTAATAACTGCTATTCTGGGTCTGCTGCTGCTGCTGCTGCTGCTGCTGCTTCTGATTTTGACCTCCTCTCTCCTCGACCGGTGCATGCAGGGAGACCAGGGTTGCCGTGAGTGTCCTTTCATCCACAATGGCTGAAAACAAACAGCAGGCCATTTCTGACCTCCATCACTCATGTAAGGTTACCCATTTTATGCTCACATGTCCAGCTGTAGCTACTGCATACATCACACCTGAAGTATAACTTTCATCCACTGAGATCAGAGATGGTGTGTGTATGTGTGTCCAGTGTAACATCCCTGGCTGAATGATAGTCTAACTCGTGAACACACCATGAACACACCATAAGAGCTAAAGAAGTGTGACCGAGCCAGGAAGAGGGCTCGACCAGGCCGTATCACAAGATAAATTAAGTTACGCCACTTTGGGACTTTCACCCACAGAATACACTCATTAGCTACACTGAGTTCAGACCCAAATTCTCACTTCATTCCTCAGCCTCAAAACAAGAGGCTTCCCTTCGGCACAGGGAACTCCACAAATAAAGACAGAGACGTGAGCTGTTAACAAGTTGGGAGACAACTTGTTTTGAAAAATGCTTAAAATGAAGACTCACATATTGTTTTTACTAATATTAAAATACATAATGTTTAAAATACAAATGCAATAAACATAATACAAAATAACCAAAAATAATATTATCTAAATGAAAGGCCTACTACTAAACTCGAGGGGGGCTGCAGCTGATTGCAAAAGGGAGGTTTGTTAAGGAAATGGCTTACTGTTTCCACACAAAAACACACAATAATTAAAACAGATGAGGTAAACACAAGGGCACACTTAGGATGAACATACCCCTGTGCTAAAAGCACTAAAAGCAGTTTAAAAAACAAACAATTAAGGCTAAAACAGAATAAAATGCCAAACAGAATTAAAATAATAACCAATCAAAAGGATAAAAGCAGTAATAGCTAAAAACAAGGCAGTACTCAGGTAAACAAAGCATAATAAAACAGTAATCATTGAGCAAAGCAGCAGTGGCAATCTATCCTTGGCTGCCCAAAACACTCCCACAGTCAGTAGTTAGGCAGGGAATATCTCAGCCCCAAGCTGACAATCCCCGAGCCCAAGGCAGATTTAAGAGGGAAGAGAGCCCAGCACACAGGAACAGTGGTTTCAACCAGGGAATGAGCGGGGACACCACAGCACCAGTGAAGCGAAAGATCAGAGCTTAGTAATTGAATTGGCCGTATTGCACACGTGAGGACCTGTAACCTGCTGCTTACAGAACAGAATATAGCACTGTAGCAGTATAAGCTTTCAATAATATTACACCACAATTTTAAGATCTTGTATTATAAAACTACTACAGGTAAGCATATTTAACTTAAAATGAAATAATTAGTCACGTTTTAGCTACAATCAACGTTAAACCTAGGAAAACCTGCTTAATACTGCAATACACTCTTTTCTTCAGACTAACAAAGCCAACTTAACCATGTAATGTTAATTGCTTTTCTAAGGACAACATTGCGGTGCATTGGGCTAATATAGCAGGCTTTCTAGCTTACGCACACTTAACTTTCAAACTTAGTAAAACTATGAAAGGGCTTTATAACATCTATAATATCAAATACAACATGAAACAAAATACTGACAAACCTTAAGCCCTCATCAGCCAGGTGCTAAAGAAACAATGTCATTTTCTTTTGTTTGGGAGACATACTTTTAGCGTTTTTTGCCGTTTTACTGTGCATTTTAGCCTCTACCAGCATTACACCTTCCAAATAAGAGCCCAAGCTTTCATAATGCAACAAATACTAACACAACTTTAAGAAAATAATAATGAAAATAAAAAAGCAGCATTTAAGTATGCTGGACCATGCTAAAAGTAATTTACACTTGCAACCATGCAACACCTTGCAAGACCTTCAGAAGCACAACCTGTGTAAGTTATCCAAAGTAGCTACCTATGCTTTATTCTCTTGTTACTCAACTCGGGAGCTTAGTGCAACTTCAACCAATTAGCACACAGCACCACAGGAAAGTGAGTCTCATCAATAAACCATGGCACATTATTTAGGATGGAAATTAAAGATTCATGCGTGAGACTCCTAAAAAGACGAGTGTGGCACTTCAAACCATCAAAGTGCACTTTATGAATTAGCCTTGGTTCGTCCTCAAACTTTTGAAGAGATGTCACTTTTAATATTTACTCTATGGCCCAGCTGTGTGAAGCCATACTTCTGACAGCCAATGCATCAGGAGTTCTCAGCAGTTGGGAAGGCCATCTGTGTTTATTTTCCATTAAGAGTGGCTCTCTCATCTCCCCTCTCTCATCTCTCTTCATCAAGGGTACACTTTACGTTATATGTATCAATTAATTATTCAAGGATATTGAAACGTGCTTATCTCACTGATGAACAACAAGGAACCTCACATACTGTACTTACTGATTACTGATTTGCCAGCATGCCAATTCCACGTATTCACAACAAAGTCAAGCAACAGTGCCTCTGACTCATGCGTGCTGAAATCATCGAACGTGTGGCGCAAAGTGGTAAAGCTGAAACAATATGGAAAGACTTGCTTCAGGCGAAACGCAGCATGGTTTACCCAAATGGGGAATACAGCAGGGTTTGTGTGATTTAATGCCAGATTCATGGGATAGGGTGTGTATGTGAGAGCAAGTCATTTGCTGGTGTATGGTGGGATGCTAAATTGTCTGTGTGGAGGATGAAAGACCACATGATGGGCACTGGCTGTACGCCCGAAATAAACGTCTTATCGGCCCGCAGGCATCAGGACTCCTGACAGACATCTCACCCAATTAGCATTCGGCACCTTGCCTGCTGCTTTGGGCAACAAACACTATTTTAATGTAGCGCAATTTTCATCAAGAACAAGCAGGGTGACTATGGTCTGTACTAAGTATAGAAGGAAGTTCAGCAAGCTTAGGCATGCCCTCAAACACACACAAAAACACACACAGAGACACTCAGTTTGGAGATATTTTGGATGACTCATTAACAGTCTGTAGATTTTGAATATGCATAAGAACACAGACCAAAGGGTGTCTTCTGTGGCACAATTGACTACTATCAGTGTGCCTGGCACCAGTCCACTTCCGATATTCAGAAAGCTGTTAAAAGACGCTCCCCCCCCCACTTCTACCATTCACAGGCATCACCTGGATGAACTCTTGAAGCGATGGAGCTATGAAAAATGTTTTGCAGTGGTGCTCACACAGGACAAATCACCTGTTTACGACTATATTTGTGCACACACACACAAAGAAGTTAACTTAAATTGTTCAAATAAATTTTGTTTGAGTTGTTATATATTATATATATTTAGAGATCATTATGGCTTCTGCTGTTTTTGCCTGTTGAACTACAAATTGTGCATACTTTTTTACTGTTATGCAGCCTGCCATCTTTTCAAAGCATAACAGAAGTTTTTAGGTTGATTATCTACCTTCCCGGCAGCCGTTGGTTATAATGAATGCAGATAGGAAAATCAACTGGCAGAGACTTCAAACATGCACGTACAACAGTGAACTTTATTGCTTTGACAAAGTTGTGGTATCATTGCATGGTAATGCAGATGTGAGAAGGGACTGTTCTGAAAACTGAGACTCTTTAACTCATATTTAGTAATTTGTTTAAAGCTGCACTAATCATTATTTTTATATTACCAATGGCTCAGATGACTGTGTAATGTGAAATGTGTCTCTAGACAAACTTTCAGAGAATAATCACTCGACTAGCTGCAGTTCTCCTCAGCCCTGCAGAGCTTTATAACGTCTTTCAGCTCATTGTTTTGGTTTTCTAGCCCTCAACTTTACTGTTTTGATTCANGAGATATTTTGGATGACTCATTAACAGTCTGTAGATTTTGAATATGCATAAGAACACAGACCAAAGGGTGTCTTCTGTGGCACAATTGATTAGTATTAGTGTGCCTGGCACCAGTCCACTTCCGATATTCAGAAAGCTGTTATTTTTATATTACCAATGGCTCAGATGACTGTGTAATGTGAAATGTGTCTCTAGACAAACTGCAGTTCTCCTCAGCCCTGCAGAGCTTTATAACGTCTTTCAGCTCATTGTTTTGGTTTTCTAGCCCTCAACTTTACTGTTTTGATTCACTCTCACTGCTCTCATTAACGTTGTTTCCAGACGCAGGCAGCTGTTTTTTTGGGTTTTTTTTAGCAAAAAAGCTCTGATAAACCCACTGTATGCTACCTGCCCATCACCAAATGGTAGACAGACGCAACTAGCTGGTGAACATAGTGTAGCATTTAGCAGCTAAAGATCCAGATATTTTTCTCAGGAGTTGGTGGAGTCCAAAACCAAAAGAAGATATTGGACTTATATTCATCAAGTGACCAAAAACAACTTAAAATAATGGCTAATGTTGCTACATATCTGCTGGATGTGTAAATTAGTAACCGTTTGCCAACATGTTAGCCATATCAACTTTACACATTGATAATACGTCAATGTTGTGTTTACAGTTTGTTACGCTGCCCCCAAGCAGCCACAAAATCTGTTCATAAAGGTTCAATGAACTTCCAGCATCCAAAATTTGTGAGTCAGCTGCTGGAAAGAAAATCAAACCCAAAAGACTAATTAGGAATTATGAAAATGAAAATAAAAATTTGGTCGTTCCTTAAACTTATGCTGTTCTGCAGTTGACTCAAATGGTGTGCAACCCGATGATAGAGTGTCCGTAAAGGCACCAGTAAGTAAGGGTATTCATTAGTTCCTGGCTGCAGTGCAGTACCATGAGGTGATAACAGAACTTTCACAAAAATGAAGCAGACCTATGGATCTCTGTGATGAATTGCCTGCATACGTGTTTTAAGTCTCAAGTCAATATAAATTATGTTTTGGAGAATGTTCAGCAGTAAGGGACAATATGCAATCTGTTGATAAATGGATAAAACATGCCACTGATATACCCTGAGGGACAGCATCCAAGGTTTTTGAACTATTACTGTATGTTGTTAATGGTCAGATCACATCAAAATTCTTCAGATGTCTGTGCTGTGACGAGGGCAGGAGAAAGTAGGAACAGGTGTCTGCATCTCCCATAGTACAGACTACAGTAATACATATATATATATATATATATATATATATATATATATATATATATACACATACATACAGTATATATACTTTTTCCTGACTAGACATCCCCAAACATGGAAATTATTTCATCCTTTTTTCCCCTCATTTAGTTAATCTTTTATTCTCATTCTATTGAATAGTAAGTAAAAGTAAAGGTCTGAGTGTTCATAAGCAATAGAGAGAGAGACAATAAAAAAAGAACACATGAGAGAGGGGCGCTGGATTGCGAAAAAACATTGCATAATTCTCTCATTATAAGCTTTTGTTTAAAAAATTGAATTCCAACTCAATTCTTGGTTAACAAAATAATGGCAAGGTTAATTAAAATGTCAGCGTAAAGAGCTTGGGGGGAAATAACCTGGTTTAAAGAACAAACTGATATTTACATATTAAAGGTCAATTAAAGCAACTGCAGGAAAGGTGCAGAACAGGTAATGAAATATTGTTAATCTGAATTTAACAGACTGTGAAGCATATTAATTTGATTCTGCTGGCGATATTTCCATCCCTGCTGGGCTGTGCTGTTTTTAAACTGTCCCCAGGTGAAATTAAAGTTCGGCCACAGTCTTGGCATGACCGGGGAAACCTTTATTTCCAGCTAACTGTGCCGACAAATTGCTGCCAAACAAAGTGAGAGACAAGTCACAACAGAGGCTGTGCTGAAAGTAGAGACTGCTGCCTTTTGAGTCACAACTTACTGAATATTTCCACTCGATCGATAGGGACAACATCATAAATTCACGCCTCACATCTCAAACTTTCACTCTAATGGGACTGACAAAGGAATCGCCTGTGAAGCTAGTTTTGGCCAAACTCATGTGTATGTACAATTCTGTGTCCCTCGGGTGCCATTAGAAAGGGCGACTAGGTTGGCCTCTAGTCCCAGTAAGGGGCTAAGCTGCTGTAATTTGTGGCTTCAGAACAGTGAGTAGAGGCGGTCCCACCATGTGGCTGTGTCAGGGCCTCGCAGAGCTCTGATAATGAGGCAGGTTGCCTCATTAAAAGCCATGAGGCTTGCACACAAAAGAAGCTGACATCAAAAGCCTCCACGCTGCCTTTAGTTTGCCTCTGCACACATGCTTTTGACCACAGTACTAATGGCACAATATTAAAGTCACACAAAAGACCTCTCTCCGCTGATGCACCCGCTCTCTTTCGCTGGTGTCTGGCGCCTAAAGGCAGCTGTGTGTTTCCCTCTGGAAATAATTGATCATTCTTTCATATTTTTCAAATAAAATAAAAGAACAGAAATGGGCTTTTTAACNNATTTCCAGGAAAGAACTATGTAATTTGGTATTAATCGTAATGAAAATAGCAAGTCTTCATTACAGTACACTTTCTGGAAATTCAGTTAAAATTTGTGCTACATTTGGATGGAAACCTGGCTACTGTGGGCATGTTAGCATGCTAACAGTAGCATTTAGCTCGAAGCACCACCATGCCTGAGTACAGCTTCACAGCGAACCTGCATGGCGTGGCTGTAGAGTCTTGTGTACTTCTTAAAAAGTAATAACACACAGAGAAAACATTTCTGTGGCGTGGCGTTGACGCATTCTCAGCATTTCTACACTCCCACAGGTGCAAACAATTCATTAGTTCAATCCCATCATTACTTCCACAAAAAGAACAAAAGCTGAGCCGTACCTGCTGCATCACTCACATATAATCAGCTCGGTCTTCAGTGGCTCTCCTAAAATAATCTGTTGCAGTAAGGCTATGAATAAACTACAGACAATGTATAAGGTCAACACTCTCATTAAAGCCATGAGAGTGACACAAAATTTCCAATTAACAATAAAACTTTCTTTGTTATATTCACAGTCCTCCTTGCTGTGGGGTTTCTACTTCTCTAATCCCAGTGCAGTTAAATTGCCCAATATTATGTTAATGCTCAATGAAATGTCTGTCAATAGCATGTTTATGATCACTAATCACAAGTTCCACATGCCACATATTCTTGGACATGGATATGTAAGAACATAAATCACATTTTTGGTCAACATATTATTAAAGAAAGAGGTTGCCATGAATGGATCAGGAGATGCAACATCACCACTAGCCATTTGAAAGCATGTAATGTATGTGTTGGTTTGGAGTCAGGTACGTTGCGATGTCCTTCTTTTGCTGAACCAAATCACTTATACGGCAGGTTACATTGCTTGAATTCCACACTGTTCATTTAAAAGTCCAAGCAAAGATGCTCGCTGCCATTGACTGAGCCATTAAAGAATTACTCTTCTTGTCCTTTCTCTGCAGGCTTTTTGCCATTGAGCTGTATGGAGTCACGGGGGGACTGATGCTGTGTGAGTGCGACAGGAAGCAGATGAGATGCGCTCTGACAGCTCCGCTCCACCACTGCTGGACAGCAAATGTCAGGAGCCAGACGGCATATGTACAAGATGACAGGAGAGAGGAGAGAGGAGTCTGGGCTATGTTTTATGGGTTTGAGAGTGTATACGTGTCTGTCATCTGTCTGTGGCTGCGACAGATGTGTACATGTTCAACTATATGGATAGCGTGTTGGAATAGCCAGCAGGTTATTCAGGCAGCTGGAACTTTTGAGTAGTTTTACTGTACTTGTGCGCTGTGTCTGTGCACTGTAGGTGCTTTAAGTGTGTAACCATCAACACACGGGTCCCCAGGTGCATCAGCGCGAACAGAGGCAAGCCTTCGTGTGTCTGTCACCGGAAAAATTCAAAGCTTGTGGACCTCAGGCCAGAAGGAGGGCAATGGGGTATGGATGAAGATAAGCAGATGCACTTTGCTCAGGCATGAAATGCTTTCCAAGGAATGTGGACAGAGATACGGAGAGAGGGAGAAAGATGGAGAATGAAAGTGACAGAATGAAGGAGAGGAGGCGGGAAAAGTGAATGAGTCACCATGCAGGACACAAAACATATTCTTTTGTTCTTGTGGGGATGAGTCACAGTGGATTAATGTACAATCCTGTTTTTTGACGTTTTTCCTTTTGTAATACTGTTGCATGATGTTTGCCCGAAAACGGGTCAAATCTTGTCCCGTAAAAGCCACCTTTGGAGAGATGTCACCTAATTTGCGAAGATTAATCTGGACTTTGACTGTGTCTCTGCGTCTTTGCAAAACGTCTGGTCTGGTGAGCCCAAGAGGCTAAGAGTAGCAAACGTGACGAGAGCCCTCGGCGCAGCAGTATAGTGATAAGCCTCCTTATGGCTTGTGATTTTGGTATTCAGTACAAGCATGGCAGAGTTTTCCACTGACTGCTCCTGTAGCTCAACGTCCACCTCTATGACAGGGTTTGGCATCACAGTCTTGTGCTCTCAGGCCATTTCTGGCTCACCATCAACACTACACCTGTTGTTATTGGTAAATGAAGGAAATCATTCACAGCGCATCATGTCCAGAATTGCATCAGAACTTTCCCAAAGTACATTGTGTCTTTTTTTTTCTTCTGTTTTTGACGTTTTAAGCCTAAAAAAAATTAATTTGTAAAACAAGATAAAATATTTTAAAGATTACAAGAAGTAAGCCAGTCTAGCTCCACACTGTCAGCTTTTGTCTGCAATAGTAACACAATGAAAATCTCATAATTTGCCTCAGTTTCTGTACTATTTACACATCTATTTTACTATAAAACAATAAGAACAAATCTCTATATGATTCAAACATACATGTTATGATGCATGTGTATTTATTTCTCCCTTATTCCTCCCCTGACTGTTGTGTTGCCTCCACAGGTCTGCTGATGAATAATGATGTTCAGCTGTGGGGAAGAAGGCATAGCCTGAAGGTGGATCTGAGCCTTTTGAGTACGCAGTCATAGTTGTCCATGCCCTGCCATTTTCCTCAGCTGCTCCACGCTGTGCTGAGTGGCTGTTCTTCAGAGTCCTCTTTTTTCTTATTAAGTAAGTCCATTAAATCCTTGTTTGAGCATTGTTGCCTTTTAGTTAAAGCACAAATAACTGAAACAGAGGATTTCCTTTTTTTTTTT
>NTHP01000006.1:2881282-2957182 GCA_003416845.1 Oplegnathus fasciatus
TTTTTTGCCAGCATATGGGTGCACAATTGGGTCAGGAGATAAGCAAGCCCCTGTGGACTGTGGACAGATGCAATCCATCTCTGGCTGTGTTGATGTCCTCCCCCATCTTGTCTCTCTCACAGGCATGCAGTGATCAGACAGTGACCTGTGGAAAAACAGCCATGCCTTTAGGATGCAGATGAGCAGAGACGAGGATGCCTGAATGATAGCGGGCTTCCTGACATCTGCTATCATTAGAAGCCTTGTGGATATTGTTTTCCACAGAGGCTGAGGCAGGAATGATCAAAATCAAAAAGAAAAAAAAGCACTTCTATGTTCAGTGAGGTGTATTGGAAAACCATAATTTTTTGGCTTTAGTGTTAAAGGTCATATGCTTCATTTCAGTTACCGATCCATTATCAGTGTTCAACTTCACATTTAATTAGAAAGTTAATAATGCATAAGCTTGACATTATTTCTAATAGACTTTTGCGATTTAATCAATAAGACACATCCTGCACATAATAATCAATATGAACGAGCTTGTAAGGCAATGGCACATTGGCGTGCACACCTGCACTTTTGAGCGCATGTTAATGTGTGGACGTATCACATAAAAAATAAGCTCTAAAACTTTGTGTCGGTCAGCGATTCGACGGTAATGATGAGGCAGGTGTCGGTCCCTTGGCCAGATGCCTGGAAATGGCATTAGATTAGACTGTCAGGCGGGGTGGAAGGTGGAGGGGCGGGTGGGTGGAGATGTATACGGTGCTCTGTGGTATAGAGGTGGTGGGATTTTCATGAAACGCATCAATCATGTCATTGGCGTATAGCTCTGACCTAGTCGCAAAATCATTTCAGTGTGAGAGCTGCATTATGACAAATGTCAATATGAAGTATAGGGAGTGTCGTCTATCTGTTGTCCACTAACCAGCTCCCTCTGCTCCACAGGGCAAAGTGCAGCTCTTTATTCTGACAGGGGCATGGCTACTAGCAGATTATTGTTATCTATTTTCATCTCTATTTTATGTCTTTCTTTTGTCTTTTATTGTGAAGAACTTTGTGATGTATGATCTAGAAAGGTGCCATAGAAATACATTTTTATATACTTTTGTACTTAGTTATTGTATTCCAGATAGTTTGCAAGCAAATCAGTTTTAGTTCAATAAATTAGACCAGTGGTTCCCAACTCTGTTGGCTTGTGACCCTTCAAAGTAAAGCAATGTTTACATGCAATCCATTGTCACAGCTTGCCTACTGTACACGAGATGCAAGCAATTCAACCTTCTCAAATTGTTCCAGTTGAATCGTTTTTATTCAAACAATGTGTGTAGCAGAAATATTTCTGGTTCTCATATCCCGGCTTGTTAATCATCACACGACCCCTCAGATTTATCCAGCAATTCCTGAGGGGAATTGACTATATAACACAACAACCTCACTGTATATCCAGAGCTTAGAAATTGAGGGTAATTTGATAATTCTCTGCAATGAATGAGGATCAACAGCCGATTCCGTCCTGTGACCTTGTGAATATGAGCCAGTGCCATAAACTAAGTAAGGGGAAATACCTACAGCACATTCTACAGTTCCAAGTAATATATTGGCAGCAACTGGATTTATTAGTGTATCTCTGGTGATTTGATGCGAGCTCATGGGACAGATCAGCATCCATCATCCGGATTAAAACATATAAGGACTTTACACCCATCCAGGGCGGCCGCCTAATGCCAAGCTACTAATTCCCCAATCAGCGCAATGACATGCATGTTGTATATACACATGCACGCACACACACACGTACAAAGGTCCCAGTGAAAAACATCTGTCACTTCAGTAGTCTGCTTATCTGGCCCAGCCATGTCAGCGCTCTCCCATGTGAGCACAAAGGCAGCGGTGGTGTTTTATGCTCTGCAGATGAGTTTGCTGATAGCCACACTGCTTCAGCCTCAATGCAGTTCAAACACTGAGAGAGTCTGGAGTGGTGATAGCCAGAGTCACTGTCTCTTCTTGCTTCTTTTTGTAAAACACAGACAAAAGACATGCCACTGGAGGTAATTAATGGTTTAGGTGACACACACACGTACAACCACACAAAAACAGGATTTGGCTTGACTGGGCTGCCTAAACACCACCCTCACACCTCCACTTCCACACACACTCCCTCCCGCTTCCACACCTTCCAAAACGAACCCCTGGAAGCCACCAGTCCACCTCCTTTTCTCCCCCNNCCCCCCCGCCCCTCCCTCCTCCCTCTCACACTCTGTGGTCTGAGCTGCATGCTCACTGTCCCGAAACATGATGAACCATTCAGCCCTATGGGAATTTCTCCTCCCAGCAAGCTAGCGTCAGCTACATCTGTGTCTGTCAGCCAGAGTAGATGCAACGGCAGCAGCAGCGGCAGCAGTGTGGCAGTAGCAGTGACTTGGCTCAGGCGTCAGCCAGCCTCTCGGTGACATTCTGCTTCAACTTGACTGAGAGGCGGCACACTTCATCCAACTCAGCTCAGACTGGCAGGAAAAGTTCTCTCTCGTCCTCTTTCTTTGGCTCCTGAGCAGATTGTACTAATTTATGAATGACTGGGGAAGGATGCTCTGCAACTTGAGGATACTTTTCTCATCTGGACACACAGTGGCTGTGTTGGGCGGCTGAGGGGGAACGTGATGCTGTGCTCTGCGCCTCTCGAGCAGGGATGACCGAAGCCTCCTGGTGTCCACCCTCCTCCCGCTCTTCGTCCTCTTTCTCCTCTGCCTCTGTGCTCCCCTCTGGCATGCGAGGGTCAAGTCAGCAGGATTTCTCATCCCCCTCAATCCTCTCTCCCACTGTGTTATGATCCTGTTCCTCGGCGCCACACTTGACCTGAAGGCTTCCCAGGCAAAACAAAGGGATTAACTATGAACTTTGCTCCCACCAGGAGACACAGTCTGCCCTTAAACAGGAGACTGTGACATCTGATCTGAAGTTAACTGTAAGTATGTTCATCTTTTCCCCCCCTTTACCTCAGTGACTCGTTTCAACAGTCTCTTGAGAATCATGAGTGATTCAATGTGCACTTTTTGATTGATGCACAAAGGCATGACCTGGATTTAACGGGAAATAGCGTCATGTGTGCACAAGTGCATGTCTGAGAGGTCTCGGCATGTATTTTTAATGTAGCCTTTTACCTTAATGAAGGCAACAGAGGATGTGCTGCTGGGGAGATGTGTGTGCATCTGTTCTTCTGGAAGCCTTGCTGTACAGAAAAGTGCCATGCTGTACGTTAGATTGGATAAGTATTTATTTCGTCACATATCAGGTACATTTAAAAGCCTACTAGTTGTTGCTGAGGCTGTAAGTCAGTAGATATCTTGCCTCTTTACTATTTTATACACTCCATTCTCTATCTGTTGTGTGTCTTCATCTCAGATTCACGTCTGCTGTGGTAACCTTCATTCCACATATTTCGACGAACATCCAATTTTATAGCACAATCCTATTTTTTCCCTCCAACTCCTTTTAGACTTGTTTTTGAAATATCTGATAATAGTATTCAAAATTGCAAAATGGTATCTTTATTTCAACTGCGTGGTTCTAAAATAATGTTGTTGTTTTTTTCATTTCTCTCCCAAAAGCAACCAATCAATATTTTTCTTCAAAAGCCAAAGCACGCGGCTCTCACCTCCTTTCCCCTCCTCTCTTTGATTAAGTGGAAATGACAAAACAGGGCAGGATTAAGCAGTGAAGCGTGATTTTAACGAGTCCATCCAGTCCCCACAGATCTTGTGAGGTGTTACAACAATTGTAGAAAGGTGCTGGTGCTTTAAAAAAAAAAAGGTGGAAGTAGTTGCCATAAAACAGTAATGGTTTGGCGGGTTAGGGAAAATCGTGACCAGATTGTAGACCAGACTTGACTGTTTTTGTGCAGCACTTTTACTATAAATCGTGTAATTGTAAATGGTGGTTTGGGAGTTGTCCAGCAGGGATACACCACGGCATCAGACCTGCTCTCATATTGCTTTAATTTCATATATAGTATGCAAGTGAGCTAAATTTTAAGCATATTGACAAACTGAGATATTAGCTTGAGAGGGAGACACACAGATATACACACATATGTTGTACTGTCCATGTGTTTTTGTTCCCTCAACCAAACATACAACTGCCACCATTAACTGAAAATTAATATTTGAACTGCAATTCACTGCCATTGTTTTTGCAGACTAATCAGCATAGAGAGGACTGGGCGTGTTATGAGTTGGAAGCAAACATCAGACAACCTAGAGGCACAAACGGCGACAGGCACAGACTCATATTTAGAAAACTCTTCATCCAAGAACACAAATGAGTTTATAGCCAGATCATTATCCAAATGATGGGGCATTAATGAAATGTTGTCGTCGCTCATAAAAAAGAACTCCTAGAGGCATTAAGCGTTATCGTTTTATTCCCTTCAGCAGCTGCCAAAACCACTGGGGTGTCCATAAGCAGATCATAATATTCATCTAATGAACACATTCATCATTTCTCATCGGAGAAGAGCGTGTAATTCAAGTTTGTACTTGTTTTTAAATCAAAGGGGAGAAAATAGGATAAACAGAAAGCAGAAGAGTATCACAGAGCATACATTCTCGTGTACATCTGACATTATCCATCCTAACATATGCCTTTTTGATTGATATGGCTGTATTCTAACCGTGGCCACCAACACTGACAAACTGATAAATATTTCAGATTAAAGTTGCTGAGTCAGATCTTACATGTGAACATTTATAATCCTCTTTCTTTCTCCTCCAATGCCTGATACACAGAATAATTCAAGCATTTCTTAGGTCCTCGCATATGCAGGAATCATAACCATGGGTCAGTGGGCTGACTACAGGATGCACAAACCATTGTGCCAAAAAGCTCTGGGCTGATTTGCACATCATACATACTCACCACGCAGACACACATGGTGTCCTTTGCCTCCTTTGCTTTGACTCGCCTCTCTTTCGCGCTCTCCTTCTTCTTCTTCTTCTTCTTCTTCTTCTTCTTTTGGTCTCTCTCATCTTCTTTCCCTTTCTTCCACAAATGCCACAAACACACGCTTTTTACTTTAACGTTTCTGCTGTGCAGAACAGCCAAAGGAGAGTGTAGGAAAAGGTTACGCATGACTGGGAGGCCTGGTAGGGGCCAGCGTATGGAGCCACTGCACAGGAGTACTGATGGCCAGGTGCCAGAGGACCTGCAGGGATCCACCCTTCAACATGTCCGCCTCTGCACTCGGTACGGAGGCTCAGGACGGATTTGTACTGCCTAGTCTGTCCTCACTCACAGACTGGGCACTGTTAATCACTGGATCAATGACCATTACTTATGCATACTGAGCTAACACGATATTTCAGGAGGCAGTCGGATACTCTTAGGATGCATATGTAATGAGGACATTTTCGGTTTTCTTGGCAAGAGTGAGAGCAAGATGTCTTTGCACCGCTATTTGGCACTGATTCATAGTAATAATAATAGTATATATTTCTATTCTCGTACGCTGTATAACCAAGTCACAAATACAGGTAGTATGCTACCATACACTCTGCAGCAGTATCTTTGTTTTTTTAAACCCCCTTTTTTTTCTGACCAGACAGCGTCACTAAGCTCTTCCCCTCCGTGCGTCACATTTGATACCAAACTGCATCCATAAAAAGTCCAAAAACAGGCCACAACAGGCCATATTCACTATTTATAGTGATGCAGAGTCCATGTTTACCCCACACTCTGAGCTCTGAGTGTACCATTAAAACGCTTCCTGCTTCGATTTAGAAGCTATTAGCAGGCTTGACTTGTTCTGCCGGTTGAGGTCAAGAGGTAGAACAAGTCTATTCTTTATGTGTGTGTGTGTGTGTGTGTGTGAGCTTGTGCAATAGTCATCAGTGAGTCAGGAATATAATCATTTCTCAAACGCCGTACCTGTCATCATTAATTCATTGTTTTTGTGAACATAATCACTGATGGTTCAGCCTTTCTACTTTTTGTTCTGACAAAGAAAAAACAACAACAGCAACAACAAAATGCTCTCCAAAATGACTCCTTTTATACCAGCTGGTGTATTTTGGTTAAATTCCAAATGCACTGGTTTCTCCCTACAGTTTAAAATGATAATAGAACACTACAAATTAGTAATTTCACTGTAAATAAGAGTCTACAGCTATGCTAACGGCCCTGTGAAGCTGGTCTTATCCTTCAAGATACATGCCGAGTCAGCATGTTAACATGCTCACAATGATAATGCTAAGATGCTTATGTTTAGCAGGGGTAGTATTTACCATGTTCACCATCGTAGTTTAGCGTGTTAGTATGCTAACACTGTCTAATTAGCAATAAACACACTGAAGAATGGCTGATACCTGAAATGTTTCTGAGTATGTTATTTCCCTGCTACCACTAAGGAGAAAACAATCGACAAAGAGTCTACAGCCACGTTAGCAGCTTCGTGAGGTTGTACTTAAGCACAGTGGCGCTTTGAGCTTAATGCTTAAAGATATAATCTTGAAGATTTTCATTTAAATAAACATCTGTTAAGTCACTATCCATCGCCGAATGATGCAACACAATGGTGATTGAGCCTATGGCCCACTGATGAAAGTCCTTGCATTTGCAGTATTACGACCCGGGTGTCGAGAGCGACTTTCCTGGAAAAATCCCAAGCATACTCGCTCTTCAACTCACCTGTGTGTGAAGCGGCGTACTGTTTTTTCCGGTCTCTGCTGGCGTTGTGAGTAAACGGTTAAAATGGCCGAACAAACAAAGAAAACATCGATAATTACAGACAAGGAAACTGAAACTGAAACTTAAGTGAGGTCCAAAATCACACCTGCAATTACTGATTATTGCCATAGGTGCCGCGAAAGACAACGAAATGAAAATCTTCTCAAGATTACAACTTTAAGTCAACATGCTAACATGCTCACAATGACAATGCTAACATACTGATGTTTGCCGTTAGCATTTGCCAATTAGAGCTAAACTCAGCTAAGCATAGCTGGAGCTGATGGGAATGTCTCATGAAGTCTAGATGACAAATGAAAATCTTGACCTGATGATGGCAATAGATAACAAGTCAGGGGATCACAATTAGTTAGTTATTACAGTTATTACAATTCATTCTGAGGGGGACATGAATGTCAAATGTCAAATGACAAATTTCATGGCCATCCATCCAGTAGTTGTGGAGATATTTCATCAGACCAAAGTGGTGGAACCTCAGATCAGCCAACACTGCCATTTCTAGAGCCATGCCGCTAGCGAGGCCAAAAATGTCATAAAGGCTTTGCCTTTGATCATTTCCCCCTCTGAGTGGAAAAAGGAAAAACTAAGCCTTAGAAACCAATGTGTCATTTTTCCTCATTATGAGGGTTTCTGCAAAGGTAAACAATAAAAATAAAATGACAAATAGCTACGTTTGTGCAAGCAGGAAATAGCAGACAGTTCTATGGACAGATTCATGGCACCTCCTACGCTAAACAGTGTAATGATGTGGGGATTTGAGTGATGTGATATGAAATGCCATTCTATAACAAGATGAGGGACAATCCAGCAGTCCTGCAGGAGGACCCCCGCAGTGACTGGAATGTTATTTGTGTGGGCCTCGGGCTGCCGCTGGCACTCCTGCTAACCTGGCACTGTCGAAAGAATGCCAATGAGTGAGGAAGTTATTTCTCAAGTACGGGGTAGTGAGCAGGGGTGTAGGACTGGGGGGACAAAGGGGAATGATGGGGAATGTATACAGGGCCCTCATGTGAGGAAGGCCCACAAAGATACTAGAGTGATACTAGAGGCCCATAAAGAATGCCTATGTACGTGGTCCAGAATTTTGCACTACGCCCCTGGTAGTGAGATTACGTCCAAAGCCTTTTGTTGTGGGCAGAAATTGCGATACATCTTAGGAGGAGCTTTCCAGTGAGCAGGAGAAATCCTCTTTTCACATGAGACACAAGAGAAATCGTGTGAAAGAGAGAAGCTGAATATGAAACTTATAAGTGAGGCAGTTTGGAATGAACACGTATTGACAAATCCGGCAGTTTGAGCTTGGAGAAAATGACATAACTGTAAAAATGTTCAGCTTTATCTTCAGGCAACTTTATTTCATGACCAATGCGACGAGGAAACAACAGGATGAAATACTCCATCACCCTATAACAGTGCCAGAGTTACATTTAGTAACCTGAAGTTCTCTGTTTGGTATCTAAGCAATCAAAGAGAGGATTTATCCATCTTTCTGTGATTGCACTCAGTTTTCTGAAGCTGACTGTGCTGTTCTGACACACATCATAACGTCCCCCTTTGCAGCCCTTTGATGAGAGACACTACGGGTCTCTGTATATGGGAGTGGCCAGGATTGGTCAGCTAGGATCTGAATTACTGTATTACTGTAAGGCTGCGTGTAAGGCTGTGTCGCTGCCCACAAGTGTGCCAGCGCTTCCGCACCCACTTGCCAGCTCTGGCTGATGGCCTGAAGGTTCAATTTCTACAATCCACATGGAGGATTTTCTCTGTGGAAGTGATCTGCCCCAAAGTTTATTGTTGCTCCATGCTGAGAGCCTCAGTCTGTGCCTCCCTGATGGTGTATTTTTACGCCACTTCGGTTGTATGGGTCATTTTCAAAAGTAAGTGATGATTATGGAGGATGTGAACATTTAGAGTTGGAAGGTCATACACCGGACGCAGGTGCTGCTGTAACATGGCAATGAAATTCCCTAATTTTAAGCAGAGCAAGTGGCACAGCTGAAAATACTGATGCTGTAGGGCCCAGCTGGCTGAGGTGTTTCCTGAGAGAGGAGTGTCCTCTCTGGAAAGCTGGAAGGAGGGAGTGAGAACTGATTATCTCAACTGGCAGTGTGGAACAGTGTGACACAGAGACGCTTGAACACTGATATAGTCTGAATGTGTACAAATCTGAGTTTTCCCCACAGAGTGTAATCACCCATCCGCATATACAAATGGACTCAAACCCAGAGGAGTTAATGCTGCTTCAATACATTTGATAAAAACCTTCAAGGCAAGAGCAAGACCACATGGCACTGTCATGCATTTGTAGGTCATGAAAGGCAAGGCATCAAGCCATAGAAATTTCCTGTGGGCTCGTTTCGAAACGCACAGGTCCAGGTTGACATGGGAAGCCCCTCAGTCACAATCGATCGGTGGGTCCAGCACCCAGGGATGAAATGTGCACACACACCACTGCTCTAACCAGAGAGTGAAGGGATCATATGTAAAAGAGGGTGTGGAGGGTGTATGCTGCCCTCTGCTGATGCGGGGTGTGTAGTTACCTGTGAGTACTGTGCCTCCTTGATAGTGTCTGACAATTAAGAAACTGCACAATTACAATGAGCATGGATGTGACTTCGCTATCCATAACAACAGCGCTTAAAAAGTGTGTATCGACTAGTGATGGGAATCAGGCTGAGCTGCTGCATGATCTGAATGATCTCATAGACTTAAAGTGCTGCAGAGATATATTGCTGTCTATCTCCAAGTGGAAAATGTTTGCTTATTTGACTATTTTAGTGCCATCACTCTTGAAAATTAAGTATACATTGCAGAAATGGGAATTTGATGCATGGCTGACAAATTAGCTGGCAGTGAGTTTGAAATGTAGGCACATTTGTATGTTTCACCAACCTCAAAGTTGGCACAGACTGCATCTGTCATTTTAGACACTTTTTCATGGCTGAATGTACAGTATTGGCGCCCTTACAGTGCACCAAAAATGGGTTTCACGCTTTTATCCAAGTGTCATTTCATGTCTTGATTTCTTCTTCCAGTATTTCTGTGCACAATTTGAGGGAAATTTATGTTGTCACATTTGACTGATAGAAAGAACAAAAAAATCTCATCATTATTTCTTTTGATTAGCCTTTGTGATTGCGACTATACAATATATCTGTGATCAGGAGATACAAATGTTCACATAGGTTGCCTTGGATGCTTGGCGATGGAGATTTTATTTCAATAACTGGTTGGGTGCAACTGTTCAGAATGATATAGCGACTGTAATGACCTGTCATGGATACTCACTTTGATTTATTCATCCTCCATCCTCCATTTCCCTCCGACGGTCCATGCAGGACAGGTGAACTGGAAGTTCTTCATAGACAGGCAACATTTTCAGAGCATTTCCAATTTTGGGAAAGGCTCCACCTCTCAATGATTCTGTGCAGTGACAAGTACCCTCAGAGTTAAATTATTTCTAAAGAGATTAACTAGTTAAAGCTGATACATTTCAAATAATACTGCATTTACACACTTGTGACATTTGCAAATGGTGGATTGGCTTATTTATTCATGTGTTACTATCTGATACATTTATTCTGCAGAAATATTATAAAGGAACATCACAAGGTGCCAGGCTCTTACCATCAAACACAGTTTGTACACACTGAATTTCTAGACAAGAACTCCAAAAGCTGTAAAGCTAGTAAGCACTAAGGACACAAGTCTTTACAGAGCAAAAATAACCATCATCATTTGTTTGTTGGAGGATTTTGGTTTTGTCCCAAACCAGGATTATTTGCTATATTTTCATTCATGTTATAACAGAGAAGTGGCCGCCTTAGTGAACTATAAACTGAGTTTATGCACTATTAATATAACAGCACGGATTTAGAGCAAGGAATAAAATTATGTAATGACCTGGATTTTTGAAATGTGCCACAGATGCTTGCAGAGATTGCCTAAAAACACTCCATATGGGTATACTCACATGAGCTTTATCTAATTGCGTGAACTGCGTCAAGACAATAGCTTACTGATATTTTTTTCCTCAGTAGATGCAACAGACAAATAATAGAGAAATCAATGACTTCAATACCAACTCTATATATGATCAACTAAAGTGAATTCTATCGTCTGTTGAGGATGTATGGCAAACACAGGTTTTACTTTTAGTTCTAAAGTATAAACATATTAAGCTTGTATATTCTCCTCCTCCTTAGTGTCAAGCCAAGTGTGAAGATTTGATGCTCAACATGCTGAATTGATGCCATCTAGTGGCTGTGAATGGAACTTTTTTTTTGAAGGGATAAAGAGTAACATTTTCTTTCTTCTCTTTCCAGGAGATCTTCCTGAAAATGACAAATCCAGACACTTTTGTCGTGGTCGGATGCAAATAAACACAAGAAGACCATGGAAGGAGACAGCATACTGAACTCCACTGTAAATACCAGTACAATGGATATCCACCTGGTCACTCACAGTCTCTGGGAGGTGATCACCATTGCAACTGTGTCAGCTATCGTGAGCCTCATCACTATTGTGGGCAATGTCCTGGTAATGCTCTCCTTTAAAGTTAACAGTCAGCTGAAGACAGTGAATAATTACTACCTGCTGAGTCTGGCAGCTGCTGACCTCATCATAGGTGTTTTCTCCATGAACCTGTATACCTCTTATATACTGATGGGCTACTGGGCCTTAGGGAACCTCGCCTGTGACCTGTGGTTGGCAGTGGACTATGTAGCCAGTAACGCCTCAGTCATGAACCTGCTGGTGATCAGTTTTGACAGATATTTTTCCATCACCAGACCTCTGACCTACAGGGCCAAACGGACTCCCAAACGAGCCGGGATCATGATAGGTTTGGCCTGGCTGGTGTCACTCATTCTGTGGGCCCCACCTATTCTCTGCTGGCAGTACTTTGTAGGAAAAAGGACTGTCCCTGAGAAGCAATGCCAGATCCAGTTTTTCTCTGAGCCCGTGATAACCTTTGGGACAGCGATTGCTGCCTTTTATATCCCTGTATCCGTCATGACAATCCTATACTGTCGAATCTACAAGGAGACAGAGAAGAGGACCAAAGATCTGGCGGAGCTGCAGGGGATTAACTATCCCACAGAGTCTGGGGTCACCCAACCTCAGAAGACCATTATCAGATCCTGTTTTAGCTGTAAATTAAGGTCGGCTTCACATGACAGGAATCAAGCCTCTTGGTCCTCCTCCAGCAGAAGCAATGCTGCCAAATCAGTAGCCACCACCAATGACGAGTGGTCCAAAGCTGGTCAGCTGACCACCTTTAACAGCTATGCCTCCTCCGAGGATGAGGACAGGCCTGTGTCTCCTGGGGGCTTCCAGCCCTCCTTCAGGAACCAGGCTTGTGAGACCATCAAGAGTGGAGTGGGCAGTGAGAGCGAGCAGCTCAGCAGCTATGAAGAGGACAGCTTCTTCCAGACGCCACCCAAAAGCAGCTCTCAGAAGAACAGCAAGTGTGTGTCCTACAAGTTCAAGCCTGTGGCCAAAGACGCTCACGTGGAGCACCACAGCAAAAACGGAGACACCAAAATGGCGTCATCGACGTTCTCCTCGGCCGAGTCCATGAGCGTTCCGTCCACCTCCTCCACATCTAAGCCCATAGACGCCACGCTGAAGAACCAGATCACCAAGAGGAAGAGGATGGTGCTGATCAAGGAGAGGAAGGCAGCTCAGACCCTCAGCGCTATCTTGCTGGCCTTCATCCTAACATGGACGCCTTATAACATCATGGTGCTCATTTCCACCTTTTGCTCAGACTGCATTCCCCTCTCGCTCTGGCACCTGGGCTACTGGCTGTGCTACGTCAACAGCACTGTCAATCCCATGTGCTACGCCCTTTGCAACAAGACCTTCCAAAAGACCTTCCGTATGCTCTTACTTTGCCAGTGGAAGAAGAAACGGATTGAGGAGAAACTATACTGGTATGGACAAAACCCAGTGGTCAGCTCCAAACTGACATGAACTGTTATTTTTGTATGATGACGTATGATGATGGCTGTAAATTATATGTTTGTATTAATAATCTTGGCTTTATGAACTTGAATTCTACATATTACATGATATCAAAAGTAAAAATGCTATATCAAGGGGCTGGTACAATCCATAGTGTTGCTCATTAATCAGTAGGTCTGCTATAGTGTATGTTAATTACTGCTTAAACTTTGGAAATTGTCCCAATATAATTAGTGGCACTGTAAATAGATTCTGAAATATTAAAAATACCAGCATTTCTTCCCAAAATTGATGCTGTTACGCAGGAAATGTCATCAATTAACACGCAGATTGTTTCATATTGTACTGTATTTGTATTGAAGATGCACAGTTTGATATCTGGACACCATGATAAAATTGCTCCAATCTAATAATTTACACTGTCTATTGGTTTCAAACTATTAGAAAAAGGCCAGTATCCTCCTCCAGGTTGATGCTCTTACACATGCAGATATGTTTTATTCTGTAGGTATTGTGTTTGTATTGAGGATGCACATTTTGGAATTGCCATTTTATTTTAAAGGGCTAATACGTGTCGTCCTGATGTCAGAATCCGCTTGCTAAGTCAAGATTGTAACTTGATGATAATCAAAGCCTTTTCACATGTGCCAATGTCATTTGTCAGATGAGTGAATATAGATCCAGTTTCGTTGTTTTCACATTACATGTTCAGCATTTTCTATCCTGCACAGTCTCAGTGGAAAATAAGGATTAACGATCCCATAAATTAAATGATCCCTAAACAATATCAGTGTTTACAATGGGAAAAGTGTGGAGGATTTAAGAGCACACATTGTTGATTATAATCTGTTTATTACTCTTCATCCTCAGGATATTTTCTTTTTCTTTGAGCATTGAAATACAGTATTTGTTTTCTCTGAATTGCTGTAGCTAAATCAACATGTCATCATATCTTCATTGTATTTCTGGCGAACTTGTAATGTACTGTGGCAAAAAAAAATGCTGTTTGTGAAATGTTCTGTAAGCATTGGATGGGAGATGACGTGCAAAAGATGTTTTACATGTGTCATAAGCTATAATGTCATGAAACACTTTTTTTGTAACTGTGATAAACCAGAAATCTGCACTTGCAATTTTGGGGATTGACAGAGATGCTTTGCTTCATGTCTTGACATGGCATATGATGGAAACAAAGCTAGAGCTAAAACCGTACTGCATTTTTATACTGTGTTCCAAGTCTGTGATTCGTTTTTTGTTCTTTTCAGTATTTTGTGATCATGTCCATGCGTTTCTGAATAAAATGTGGTGAATTGAATGTCCATCTTAATGGCTAGAAAATCACTGATGTAGCCTGTTGCAAAGAAAGCCTAAAAAAAACCCAACTAAACTCTTGGCCCTAAATAGCTGCCAAACCCAGTGTCATACAATATCACAAATCCTGAAAATGGTGTCCTTATAGCTCATCCTTCTTGCAGTCTCCACTGTGAACCAGTTTGAAGGTGTCCGAAGGTCTCACCATCATCCATGCATACTTGCACAGCCGCTCCTTGTTGCAGTCCTTTTGCCAGTAGATGACATTCCTGCGATTGAGGTTGGCACCAGCACAGGCGTCATACCACCAACCTCCTCCTGGCACCCCCTGAAACTCCAGCTTAGCACAGTTTTGGAAGTAGTTGTCGTTGTCTCTGTCTTTAGTGGTGAACCTCTGGTTGTCATGCAGGTAGTTCTCTGTGTCCAGGGTCAGAGCGTCTACAGCTGTGCCCTGGAACAACCCCAGCCTCAGCCTGTATGCTGATGATTCATCCTCCACCAGGAATGGATCGTACTCCCCCATCTTGGTGATGGCATCCCTGTCCACTAGTTTTACTCCCAGTTTATAGCGCCCAGGGCCGCGGGTGAGCTGATGGAGGTATTCATTTCCAAGCCAGTGATCACCGGTGACATCCCCAAAGCCATGCTTGTACTCAGCCCAGGTACCATCGAAATCCACGCTGCTATTGACAGTGATATGCTGCACCACGGTCCAGCCTCCCTCCTGCATGGCACAGTAGGCCACGATGGGGGAGTCACCTGGTTGGATGAGGTACACTCCGTCTCTGGCTTTGCCTGAGGAGGTCATCAGCATTTCGTGGCAATCTCTGGGCAGCACTGTTGGTCAAATTAACATATTAGTCATAACTGTGAATTAAAGGAGAGTTACACTCACTTTTCTAAGCATGTCTCCACTCTCTGAACATAAAAAAAGACTGTTGGTGAGCAAGGGATGGGTGGGCTGGGGGAGATATGTCCTTAGATCAGATTTCTATCCATTTGACGCTAAAGTGATGTTGACAGTCTCTGAAAAAAGGTACTCTAACCTCACAAACTGGGTGCACACAGACTCTGTTTGCTTAGCTTAGCACAAAGACTGGAGACTTGATAGGTCCAATATACATATAAAATATATGAGAGCTGCTGTGTACATATATAGTAACAATAATACATAAAAACCAAAGTGTAATTGTAAGTGTAAAAATTACAAAAGTGTAATCAGTTTTATGGGGGGTCATTTGCCGTACTATGACTTGACCAGGCACAGTAACTTCCTGGAGTCCTGGAACATTATCATGATCAAAACACATTGGTATTTGTACTGATTAACTAGATATAGGGTTTTAATTGTTGTGCTTTAGAACTGCTGGTATGCAGATTTTGATACTTTTGGACAGAGCAAGGGTAGCTTTTCCCCTTGTTTTCAGTCTTTGTGCTAAGCTAGGCTAATGGGCTGCTAGCTGTTGCTTCATATTCACCGCACAGACATGAGAGTGATATCAATCTTCTCATCTAACTCTCGGCAAGAAAACCTAATAACTGTATTTCCTAAAAACCACTCAGTGTACAATTTGAGAATATCCAACTGTGGCGCTTCCAGTTGTAGTGTCCAAAGCTACACTGTGGTACACAGCAATGCCAGGAATCAGTCATTACAGTACATTGATTACAACACTGCCTTTCAACTTCTCCCAGGTGAACATGGTAAAATCTTGATTAACTGGCAAACTATTTCAATGTTTTTCTGACAAATTATCTCACTCATGATACACAAATCACCTCACGGGACATAACACTTATCATTAATGAGTCACCAAGCAATTTGGGGCCACAGCCTGGAGTTTGACCCAAAGGTAATTCTGCATTTAAAAGTAATCATGGGGCTGAGTTTGGAAGATTCTGCACAAGTTATCTGCCTTTAATTTTGTCTCCCCAGCAATCGCAAACAAAAGTACATTATTGAGATAGCCAGCAAAAAAATGAAAGTCAAACTGAAAGTGAAAGTCTACACAGATAAATACCTCTCATTGCAGGGTTCAGGACCAAGTTATGTTGATCTGGGGAAATGAGATTCAGGTTCTCAGCTTGGAGATGCTCCATGTCAACTCCAGCCACACTAAACAGCAGCAGGGCCGCTGCTGACAGCCAGCATCTCAAGCACTTCATCCTTCACTTTGTTCTGCTCTCAGACCAACAGTGTTTAGTTAATGTACTGTAGGCTTCTTATTAACACACAGCAAAACTGTACTGGGGAAAACAAATGGAAATGGAAGGTATCTTGAAATGTAAAATCAACGTGCTTACCTTCAGTAGAGCCACCTGTATGATGCGACAGAAATACGTTGTTCTTTTCCCACGCTCCTCCTGTATTGGTCTGCACTGACTGAATGAGAAGCACCAGAATGCAAACAGAGCTGTCGACTGCTGAGTTCAGATTCAGAGTTCACTGAAATCCTTTCACACAGCCTCTCCTGCCCAGTCACAGCTGGACTTCAGCCTCGGGTTCACATCACAATGACACCAACCCTGCACTTATCTGTGTCAAGTGAGATAAACCCACATGTAAATGGAGAGATATGAGCCATGTAAACCCATATCTCTGCCTTACTGAAATCACTTCAAGAATGAGGCTGAAGTCCAGATGACACTGAATTGAAGGGGTGCAACTGAAATGAATTGCTGGTGATCTGCCAGCTTATTTTTCTACCTGTTATTTCACCCAACTGTACTTTAACTTGAGGTAAAGTACAGTGCTGAGTTAAACCAGTGCTTCCTTCTCCCACAGAAGAGGGAGATTACACCCTTTGTTTTGGTTGTAACAAACACTCATTTCAAAACCACAAAACCTACCTCAAACTTTAAACTTTAAAATACAAACTTTATTCATCACATATGTGGCAATTAAAGAGAGTAGACACACACAACGTATTTTTTCATTCATGAAAACCTCCAAGTTTCTGTGTCATAACTGAAACTGCACAATGATAAAACTATCCCTTTTGATCATAGCAACATCTATCCTACTTTCATTTATATTGCACATTCTCAGTACTTCTGTTCAAGTTGCTCTGCGAGCCAATAAATACATCAAGTTCTACAGACATCACCTCAGGAAAGGTACAAGCTAAAAGGCACTTCTCTGTGGAAACAACAGCAGCTCCAGTCTAATGATTTTACTAAGGATTCTTTTCATTTTTGTGGGGCTGCCACCAGAGAATGACTTGTTATCTGGTTCTTCAATGCCGTCAAGTAAGTTGAGACAGGAAGGAATCAATGACCTAAGGGGGAAAAGATGATGAACGTAAGACATTTTTTGAATAAGAAAATTCAAAGCCAACGGTGACAGTGGCAATGATTTATTCATGCATGCAGCACTGACCTTTGCCATGTCTCCAGCAGTTCCTGGAACAGATTTCAGTAAAGGTTCCTGATGCCATAACTCCAATAACTGCTGATTAAAGACCTGGAAATTTCTGTAACAAAGTCAAATGAATACTTTATCACAATGGCATGTGTGTGTATTCTGATCCACACATTGTGCCAAACACTGAAAAGTGTAGCAAATTCTCACAAGTGTTAAGTGGTGCTGCTTAAGTTAATATTATGTATCTATTAAAAAAGGTTGAGTGACTGAACATATGATGGGGTGATAACAGATTTTTGATTATTAATTAGCATTATGTTATTGTCTTTACCGTGTCCTAAGTGTTTTGCTGCTTTGACAATAAAATGTTGCCTGGATATACACAGCTTTTATCTTTTTAAAGTATCTCACAGCTCATAAAACACAGCAACACTTACTTATCCGACGGACATTTAGTTGATCCACTATAGCCACTCGTTCTTAGTTCCTCCCACCAGTTTTTCAAAACTGAATTTATCCACTTTAAACCAACAATAAGATACCTGCGAGAATCAAAGAAGCTCTTCAGTCCTTTGCATTTCCGTACAGTAATTATCCTTCCACATACTGTCTGTTCTTCTATGTGCATAATGTGTTTCGTTCTGTAATAACTGCAAAAACACTGCAGCAGGAATACTCACTCTTCATACGGATTGGTGAGGACTTTCTTAACTAAAGGAAAGAGGTCAACACAGCAGCCAATTGTGATCCTGTGGGAATCATCATCAATGCTGCAGAGACAATTAGATTAAAGCAACATTTACTCCACTTGTAGTCGGTGTTACTTAGACTTTTGCCAAAATTCAAGTCACTCACCTTTTGCTTATCAGAGGGAGAAAATCCACAAACACACCAATGTCTTGGATTCTGCACAAAGACAGTGAAGTAAGAATACTTTTGAAAATTCTGGCGAACATACTGCGTGTCACATTTTTGAAACCTACAGCGTACCTCAGAAAGTACGTCAGCAGCTCTCCGACGTTTCTCTGCCACAATGTTAAAGACACTTTCAGTCTCAGATTTCTTCCAAAGAGAACATCAGTCATTGTGCTGTGATCCCTTGTGAGCTGAAAAACATTGTTAGGTTCAGATAGTTTTATCTGCATATTAGTAACACAGTAATTCACAAAAAAAATACAAGAAGCAGAAATATAGTCTGAGCTGTGATAGTATTTCTGACCTCAGTCAGTGTACAGTAGTCAGCTTGTTCAGAACCAGTTCTACAAGTCTGGTTATAATTGACATTTAGTGGGAACTCCCAAGGGTCCATGTCAAATATCTCCTGTTGCACGTCCTGCATGCAGTTCATCTCATTCTCCTTGTTTGCAGCATCACAAGTCCTCCCGGCCCCGGGCTGCTTCCTCCGAGCCACCGTCAGATGATGGGTCTTCCTCTTGCATGACACCACCCGCTTCACTCTGCCTGGGTTGTTGCCAGAGCGACTCACTGGATATCTGGGCAGGGTGAAAAGTTCAGACAGTCTGTTGACAGCCAAATCACATTGTGCAATTGCTGTAATGTAACCACAAAACATGCGTGACCCACCTCTTTTTGTTGAACTCCTCATTTTTATCATAATTCGCCTGCATATACAAACACATTTTTGCATGGTGATGAATTACACAATTATAAGCAGCAAAAGAGGACCAGCATACAGAAATACATTTGTGCATTATAATGTGTCACCCAGCTCACATGTTTTGTGTTTCTCCCACGAGGATAGGTCACTCTGTACTGGGCTGCATCCTGTTGTGAGGCATGTTCAGGATTTTGGTACTCTCCATCTTCACTGTGGGAGTCCATTAGACCTTGAGAAAGAGAAGCTTCTTTTAATCACTTGTCAAAAAAATCACTTAAAATAAATTGTTAGACCTGCTTAAATACACACAAAAACACACAGCCAGTAACCACTGTGGTTAGGTCAACACAATAAGATAATCACAACATGATTTATGTCTCTAAATCTGTTATTCACAACATTCACAGAGCATTTTGTTATGTCTTCCGGTGGCAAAAATATGTTAAACCAGTATAGTAAGAAAACAAGCATTATGAGAGAAGTTGTTTAAAAAAAGAATAAAGTATTTATCCTAAAGTTTTACAGGCTCTCCAGGCTAAACGTATTAAAACACAATTTCCCACAATCCACGTGGGCAGTGCTGTTCTTCTTCAATGACGTAGTCAGGAACTGCTCCTGGGCCAAACAGATGAGTTGTGTTGTGAGTGTTTTTAGTTATTAATTTAACATTTAGCTAACTTATTCAGACCATACAGTGTTTGGCTGACTTATTAATTATCTTTGAACTGTAAGTGTTGTTCAGAGACTAAATAAAAAGGCTTTCTATTGTGCGTAATACGTTATACGTACGTACCGAAACGTTAGTTGGTGGTGTGAATTAACCAGGTAGCTTAAAAGCTAATAAGACAAAAACAGCTACTTAGCACAGTTTAACGTTACAACCAGTGGTCTAGGAGCTGGCCGATAACCTTCACAGCAAACCATAACAGCGTTACAACACTTGGTGTGAAACAAATAACTTCTCCTAAGTGGTGTACTCACCTTGTTTTCCTTTGCTAAGCAGAGACGACAGAGTTAAATCTTCCCTTTCTTTCAGGCGACTGCCAACTAGCTAACATCCAATTTCAACAGATAATACCGCCCATGTATCAGAGAATAAAGCATGCTATTCATAATGGAGTCTGAGCAGCGTGCACCCTCTAGCGACTATTGAGATGTTAATGGTGCACATTTCAAAACTAAACACCTCGTTAAAGCAGTGGAGCAGTAGACTTGTGGTTTTAAGTCATGCTCCCACTCAGCTGATCTCACTGATAAACATATTATAGAGAGGCAGTTACCATAACTGATTAAGCTCAGCTGGTATAGTGTTTTGGCTCTTATGAAACATGCATTATGCTTTTGCCTTAATGAGCCATGACCCTGACTGTGCCTTTATCCCGATCAGTGAGGCATACCGGCTGTTTGCCTTGGCACTTTATTGATCTGAGGCAAGCTGCGGCTTGTGCGCTAATCTCTGCTGTACTTGAGCTCACTTTGACAGCAGAACTTCCCTGAATGCACAGTGAAAAACAACATCAGCTGCTTTTATTGACACATCATCTCTTTCCGTGCTGACTCTGCTGTTCTGGGTTCTGCAGTTTCATCATTCTGGTTGATGTAGAGGTCCTCATCAGAGACCAAAACACAGTCTCTGTGTGTGTGTTACTGCCACTGAGTTCTGTGTAAACAGGCACTGAGGTCAGGTAGGACACTCTAAGTCTGCACTTTGTATCATTTTAAAAGAGACACATTGATTTTATATCAATAGACTCAGTGTCATGTGATGTTTGGCAGGACTGCTTTGAACATCATGTGATTTTAGTGACAACGTAGTTTCATTTTCTGGGTGTGTGTTTCTACTTTAACCAGGCTTCTGTTCCTGCAGTCCAGTATTAAAATGGTGCCTGCTCGTGCTGCCTGTGTCTGGTTAAGCCTTGCGCCCCTGTTGGTGCTTGGTGTTCCTCCCATTTGGACCCAGCCAGAGCAGATACACCTCTCTTATCCAGGTAGGTGTTTGAACTGTCTCCATCAGCCTCGTTTGTTTTCATTTAGGGATTCTATTTTCCCCTTTGTAATACAAACCAGTATCCAGGTCATGTGGATTGCAGATTTACAGATGTTTTGTACAAATCACTCAGTAATATAATGATTGGAAGCACTGGTATATTTAGAAAGCTGAACTTTTTGTCACTGTTCTGTAGCTCTGCAGCAATTCACTTTTAGTTACCTTGACATTAATGCAATGCAGCTAATGTAATGGCTGAAGACCTTGATGAAACTTTAAGGTTTATTTCAACATGTCCTGCTGAAGTGTCCTAGTGCACTGAAACACTTCCTATACACTCTCTGTAAGTCATTTAGGTTAAAGGCACCAGATAATTGCCTCAACTGCCTTACATACAGCTGATGTTCACACAGAGTCTGTGCAGCATAAATGTTCTGTCGTTCATTCCTCATGAAGGTGAAACGTGGTAGTCATTAAATGAGCTGATGTCTTCATGAAATGAGTACCTGGCGAGTCGTCAGCTTAACTCAGCTTTCTTGTGGTTATATCTTGCCAGCGGCAAGATCAAAAGCTCCGCTCTTGTGCAAAGTCAGCTTTTCCATAAGCATCTCTTGGCTTTTATAAATGCATCAGTAAGTGAATCCAGTTGTTCTGTCAGATCAATCCACATCAGGATTCCAATAATTGGGCTTTTCTTCACAGGAGTGCCAGGTTCTATGGTGGTGACCTGGACCACCTTCAATAAGACAGAGAGCAAGGTGGAGTACAACCTTCTGGGGGGTCGGCTCTTTGAGATGAGCGCCAAAGGTGACGCTACTCTGTTTGTGGACTCAGGAGAGGAGCAGAGGAAGATGTTCATCCACAGAGTCACTCTCACAGGCCTCAAACCTGCTGCTACTTATCGTGGGTGGAGCTTTAGTATAACTGACTTTCGCTTTGGGTTTGTCAGAACGTTTCCCGATATAAACATGTGAAAGAGTTCTTCTTTTCCTATGTTATTGCAGTCTACCACTGTGGGAGTGATGATGGCTGGAGCGATGTGTTCTCCTTCGCTGCTCTGAATGACAGCACTAGTTTCAGTCCCAGGTTTGCTCTGTATGGTGACCTGGGCAATGAGAACCCTCAGTCTCTGGCTCGACTACAAAAGGAAACACAGCTTGGCATGTACGATGTCATCCTGCACATAGGTGAGCTCCACACTGATAGAAATATTAGTACAATTTGCACTGTAAAAGAGGCATTAAGTTTTATCAGCTATAGTCCAAGGCATTAGTCATCCACAGATACCTGGCAACACACTGTATTAACATAAATCAAATCAAGTAAACTAGCTAAGGTCCAATGCAGAGATGTCTAATGCAGAGGTAATATGTCATGAGGATAATTACTGTAATCAGCATAATAATACCTTTTTGTCATTTGTATGTTTTGGATGCCGGTCACTTGCTTGCTTCAACACAGTTGAAAATGTGAATATGTGGGGAGCAGAATCTAAACAGAATACAGATCTGTGTTGTGCCAAAACTTGTTCGCCCAAAAACCGGACTGATTCTCTTGCTCTATAGCTTTTGTCCCCTGTCTCGATTTCACTCCAGGGAATAAAAGAATAGTACCATTTTTCTTTTCCTTTCGTTGGCTTGTTAAACGAAACACTAAGTTAAACACTGTTTTACAGCCACTTTACAAGTTTCCAGAGAATATAAATCATTGATTGCCTCATAAAGCGAGATCAAACTTTTGTTGGAGGCTAACCGTAGTCATTTATTAAAGGTATATTTACAGAATGTACAAATTAAAGGAAAGTCCTGAATAAATGAGTGGAGAAACATAACGAATGCAGATGCTTCCACATAGGTGCACTGCATGGTACAATTAAGCAATTAACATCCAGTCATGCTCTGTGGCATGTATAAAAATGCTGAGCAGGCCAAAGTTGATTCTGGTTTTGTATCAAGATGGCAAGAGGAAAAGATCTAAGTGACTTTGGAAGAGGGTTCATTGTTGGGGCATAGATGGCAGGAGCTTCAGTCACAAAGACTGCTCAACTGGCTCATGTTTCAATCGTGACAAAAGTGACATCTGCATTTAGATTTATGGGAAAGACACCAGTAAACAGGAAATTGTGGTCGACAGTGCACATTTGATCAGCGTGATGCTCGTGCATTATATGTAAGGAGAAACAGAAGAGAAACTCTTCCTCAGGTGACTGAGAATGTCAACGCAGGACGTGATCAGACTGTCAGCAAGAACAGTCCGTCGACAATTACATAGAGAGGGATATTATAGTAGGGTTGCAGTGCATAAACCCCTCATTAAAAAGATGAATGCACATTTGAGAATTCAGTGGTGCAAAAACCAACCAGGCACTGGTCTACAGAGATGTGGAAAAAAGTGATATGGCGAGATGAGTCATCCTTCACCATATTCTCCACAAGTGGGCGAGTGGATTTGTGGCGTACACCAAGAGAACGGTACAGGCCTGAATGCTTGACCCCCACAGTGAGGGGATCTGGTGGCTCTGTTCTGCTGTGGGGGGCATTTTGCTGGCATGATTTGGGTCCACTTGTCCCCTTAGAGGGAAGATTCACTGCAAATCAATACAAAGTTGTTCTGAGTGATCACCTTTATCCTATGAAGAAACATTTCTATCCTGATGGGAGTAGTCTCTTCCAGGATGACAGTGCCCCCGTCCATAGGGTATGAGGGGTCACTGAACGGTTTGATGAGTATGAAAATGATGTGAATCATATGCTATGGCCTTTACAGTCACCACATCTCAACGCAATTGAACACCTATGGGAGATTTTGGACCGACGTGTTAGACAGCACTCTCCACCACCATCATCAAAACACCAAATGAGGGAATATCTTTTGGAAGAATGGTGTACATCCCTCCAGTAGAGTTCAGAGACTTGTAGGATCAATGCCAAGGAGCAGTGAAGCTGTTCTGGCAGCTTGTGGTGGCCCAACACCTTACTAAGACACTTTATGTTGGTTTTTCCTTTAATTTGTCACCCGTCTGTACATTGTACATTTTGTGGAATACGCTTAATTATTGTCTTGCCAAGAGTTAGATGAGAAGATTGATACTACTCTCATGACTGTGCTAAATATGAAGCTAGAGCCAGCAGCCGAAGATTGGAAGCAAAGCTGCAAAGCTCACTGAAAGATAAGTTCCAGCATAAAACCACAAGTTGTTGTTTTTACACTTCGGTTTTTGTACGGATTAAACAAACAAGATATAACGTGTTAATTTGAGAGCTTTAGAGGTGCTGGTAGGCAGATTTATTTACCTTGAGACAGAGCCAGGCTAGCTGTTTCCCTCTGTTTCCAGTCTTTATGCTAAGCTAATCAAACTGCCTGCTGGCTCTAGCTTCATATTTAGCATAGGGACATGAGAGTGGACTCCATTTTGTCATCAGACTCTGCAAGAAAGTGATTAAGCCTATTTCACAAAATGTTGAACTACTCCTTTAAGTGCATTATCTCCATAATGTCTGTGTTTAATGACAAAGCAGTTATCAAACAGAGAATTAATTATTAGAAACAAATTTTGTCACAGTGCACCAAAGATATACTCTATACTCTCTCTTACTGTGAGTAAAAATCTTAAAAACACTCTTTTGTTTTACAGGGGACTTTGCCTACGATATGCATGAGGTATTTTACTCTTCTGTCTTTTCAATACATGAACTCTGATCACACTTGCGCCCACTTAAGGTCACTTTCTTTTCCTGTCAATTTCTTTCACCAGTAGCGTATATTCTTAAAGCCACTCTGATATCCCACCAATTCCACATTGACAGATGAGATAAGCCACTTTACCTTTCTCCACTGTCCCCATCCCAAGACACAGCACTATTTATTATCAGTACATAAAAAGGCTCTCAGCCGTGGTTGAGACACGCAGCTTATGATTAGCGTTACTATGAAATGCCTTAAGCCTTCGGTGAAAGACGAGAGTTAGGATCATGTCGCCCAAGTATTTCTTGAATATAATAAGTGCCATTCAAAACCCAAAATCTTAAGTCCCAATAATATTTTTGCTAATCTAAAAACCTCCCAGCTGTCATCTGTGATATTTAGTGGATGTAACCTTGTCTTGGATGCTAATATCATTTTTCCTGAAATTTGTTCCTGCATTATTCATGCCTTTCTTTTCAAAGATGGAGAAATGCTAAATGCAATCAGCAGACTATTGCAAAAAATTAATAACCATAATTCACTCAAGCTGTGTCTTTAACTGGAATGTGTAAGTACATCCTGTGGCTTATAAATAGAAAAACAGACAGAGGGAATTTTGTCTGAAAGATCATTAATGGCTGTGGCAGGTAAAAGCCATCAGCACAGCCATGAACCGCAGTGTGTTTTTAAAAGCTGTGTAGAAAAAAAAAATGCCTCTGGTTTCAGTGAGGTTTGTTTGGTAGGCTGATGATACATTCCTGAGGCGGTCTGGAAAATGGACTTTCATAGTTCTTAAAACTAATTTGGTTGAATATGGAATGGAGAAAAATGAGGCATTGTTGTCTAACGGGAAAGTCTTTGGCGTCATGTTAAACGGCTGAATGACACTGTTCCAGGACAATGCCAGGATCGGAGATGAGTTCATGAGGCAGATCCAGTCTATAGCAGCCTACGTGCCCTACATGACCTGTCCAGGCAACCACGAAGCCACATAGTAGGTGGAATTTAATTTCTTCTCTCTCTGCTTGACATTTAGTCTTGTTGGGTTTGTGGTGAAGAGCTGTTTATTAACAGTGTCAAGAGAAATTCACAGTCAGTGAGTCAACATGGTAGCTGTCTGACTGTTTTCCTTTTTGTTTACATTTTAAGTCACATTCTGCTCAGGGCACAGGGGCAGAAGGATAATTAATGGGTTTTTGTGCAAAAGCAGCGGTGCATGCTGTTTTCCATGTTGGTGAGAGAGACTTGCCAGACACCCCATGACAAATTGCATTCAGAACTGGCTACTGTAAATGTAAAGTGTGTGTGTGCATGTGTTTTGGGGGGGCCCCCCAAAACACAACCTTTCTGGTCAGCCACAGTTTTTCCCTCATAAAGACCACACTTTGGTCTGCCGAAAACTCTTCACTGTACCGTTTGAACAGATGGGAGCTATTTTGATCTCTAAAGGCTGGAGCGGCGTCAGGAACCACCAACATCTAAACAAGGCAACGCTGTCCAAAACAAACATTTATCAGACTGGGAATCATCAGCTCACTATCTGTTTTTCAGTTCCCAGAGACGTGGTGGTGGTGGGAACTCCGTCTGCGTTTTGACTCATCTTCACTGAATGTGCTGATCGAATTTAAGCTTGGGAAAGTGCTGGGCAGTGAGGGGAGAACAATGCAGCAACTTGTTGATTAAATGTCATTTTTCAAGCCAAAATCCTAAACATCCTGCTGGTTCCAGCATCTCAAATGGGAGGATTTGATGTTTTTCTTTGTCTTACGTAATAGTATATTGAATATCTTTCAGTTTTGGACTGGTTGTCAGACCAAACAGGCAATTTGAGCTTGAAATCTGGGAAATTGTGGTGGGCATTTTGTGACATTTTAGTCAAAAAACTAATCTGCAGATTAATTGATAATGAAAATAATCGTTTGTTGCTGCCCTAAACATATTGTAGCCTTCGGTGCTACTGTACATGCAGTGAGTTGTACATTGATATTCTGACATATTCAAATTGTGTTTTTGTCCCTTTAGCTTTATTATTACATCCCTCATTTTGATTTGAGTCTGTTTGCGGCTTGTGCGAATAATTAATCAGGGTGGTTTGTATTAACAACCTAATACGGATTACTGTTTATGAATTGTAGCCTATAATCTGTCCCGCAGACGTAATATGATAAAATATAAGACGCCACCTTGTTAGTCAAACGTTTTCAGTCCATTTCGGAGTAATTATTTGAGTTCAGTTCAATGGCATTTTGTTGAAGATAATACAAGATGAATACAAGATGAAGAGAGCAAACCTTCAGCAGCCTCAGATGCTCTTTATCCTGGAGATCAGCAGCTAATGTATTCCTAAATTCCAAGCACATCTGCTGGAGTCAGTCGCGTGTGTTTATGCATTTTGAAACATTCAGAGGTGCCTCATCGTGCACCATAATATTTACTGTCCTCGCTGGACTTGCCATGTGTAACGTGACTACTGCCTGGTCTTTATTAAGGAGCTGCTAACAGTAGTCTCTTTTTCTTGGCGCTGCATCTTGACATAAGAACCTTATATCAAGAACCAGCTCGCTGCATTACATAACCAGGCGTGCAGCTCCTTTCTCCTTCTCCTATATCTAAATGTGTGTTTTGTTCTGCGGTGTTGTAAAGAATCCAAATATTCCCAGCAGCTGGCTCCTGCTTTTCTCTCTCACTCTCTCTGTTGTGCTCTCTCTCACTAAACTTCTCTGTTCCTCTCTCTCTTTCCAACCTCAAAACCTAATGGGTAAAAGGCAATTGAAACCACAAAAGTTTTCAGTCAGCATTCCAGCAGGATGAGAACAGTGGATCCACTGAAGATGCTAAGGCCCCAATCAAGACTGTCTTTGTTCACCAAGCACAATATGGCTCATCGGGCCCTCGGAGGGACAGGGAAGAAACCGTCGCTGTTTGAAACATGTGTGACACGCTTCCTGAAGACTACAACTGGTTCCGTTAAATTCTCTTAACGGCCTGAATGAAGCTCATGAGATGATGAAAGGGAAGATTTGATGAGGAGGGAAAGTCTTGTTGGGCCAGTTTAAGAGTCAGGTTGTTCACATTGAATTTGACAGCCCCCAGATTTTTATCTCCCGTCTTATTATATTATATTATAACGGAAAAGCAAACACACATGGAAACAAGCGTGCTTTGGGTTACAGAGGATGACTCACACGTTGGACTCTCATTGTGCAGATTAATGAAACAAATATAAGCTTTTCGTATTTGTACTCAAAAAAGCGAGACAACGAGAGACTTTAAAGCCTGCGGTTGACTTTATTTCAACAGACTAATCCTTTCCCTCAGGGCGTGCCCAGTTATATCACACTGTTTGGATTCCTAGAGAATATGTGTATTATTTTACTGAATGAGAAATTGATTGTTTATTTCTACTAACTAGATGGTGCCTTCCCAGACCCCTATACACGTTTGCTGGTACAATTCCTAGCCACAAGATGGGAGTATGAACCCATCTTCTGACTCTTCCTGGTTCAGCGCCATGACCAAGAACTCCACATCATAATTGATTTTCACAGGAGCAGATCTCACTCTTTAGCTCTATTTTAGCTTACATTACTTGTGTGGTCTGGGACTAGGATATACTATGAATTTCAGTTAATACATTGTTGTAAATGCTATGATACTTGTTTCAAATATTTCCCCAATAATCAGGAGTTGAATATGAAATTTGAAGTTAAGTGTGAAGTAGTGATAAAGAGAGTCTTCTTTTTGCTGGCAGATCATAGCTCACAAACTGGCCTCTGCTGGATTATCATCCTGGCCATGGCCATTTAACCCTGACCTTTGCGTCCACAGAAACTACAGGTCTCATTAGTTTTAGACTTATTCAGCATTGAAAGGTCTCTGTGATCCTCCATTTGTGTCCCTGCTCCTGGGCTTTGACCTCTGACCCCGCCGTTCTCTAGTTACCCATAATCCTACATTAACCCTGTCAGTGCATGGATCTGATCCGTCCCACCCTGCCCCAGCTGGGTCCACAATATCTCCTTTTTTCTCCCTTATGTAAGACAAGAAAACAATCATCCCCATCACCTCGCTTAGTTAATGGCCCGTTGAGAAGATTGGCTCCTGCTTTCACGCTGAAATTAAAAACCGTGAAAAGAGACTGGTGGGTTGGCGTCAGCGAGAGCTTTCCATGAAAGAGTTTTTCCCTTTTGCATGGTGCACCCATTGTAATATTTGGAGAGTTCTTTTTAATTATTTCTTGTCTTAAAGGACATGTCCGTGCATGATGTTTTGTAGTCTGGTGCAGTGCAAAGAATCTAGAAATTAGTGGCGGCGATTGTGGTAGCCGTGATAGAAAAGTGTAGCGGTGGATTGATCACTGCAAGCGTCCTGCTATATCTGGATCAAGTAGGAACCACCACAACTGGGTGCTGAAACCACTGTGGAAGTGCCTTAAGATGTGATTCCTCTAGTGGCCGCTGGATCTAAAATTATAGTGTCCTTTAAAAAAGATGTCATGGTTTTTAAGAGGGGTATATTTAAAGGCTTGTTTTCTTAATTGACAGGTGTAGTACACTCAGCCATGGTGGCTCCTACGTACTTGCTGACCCCATCTCAGCTCCACCCAGGCTCTCCCACGTTGCCCAAATTTTTTGACTATCTGGCTTCAGAAACTGACCATGATCCCAAGCTTCAAAACATCCCATCTGAAACCTACAGGGCGATGTCGCAGAGACTACGTCCATGTTTTTCTACAGCCTTTAATTTGGAGAGGCGGCCACTGATAGCCTGGCTCCAGCAAAGCATACGGTTTCTCCGGATGTCTAAAACTAGCTACATATATAATTTTTTTTTTAAGTTTGAAGCAGATGTCAGCACCACAGTTTGATAGTCATCTTTATCTGATGATATACCACCCTGAGTTTTCTATTGAGTGACATAAAACAAAAGAATTGCACCAAAACTAGGCCGTTATTTTGAGATTTGCTGCTTCATTATATTTTATAGCAAAGCTGAGAATTATCTTCAGTGTATAGCGAATGGATTGCAGTTTAGCCTTTCTTTGAGCTCCGGTGAAGGCACCACAAAATAAGAGAGAGCAGAAGTCTGTGGTGTTAATTGCTGTTTCTTAAATATTCAAAGAACGTAGATGTATGATCAGTCCGTCTCACTAACTTTTTTCCCTTATCTTGTTTGTTCACAGTAACTTCTCCAACTACAGGAATCGCTTCAGCATGCCGGGCCAGACTGAGAGCCTGTGGTACAGGTGAGGGGGAGGAAAATATGTCGGCCTTATGGACAAAGTTAGCCAGTTGTTGCTTTAGTTAACGTGGACTTGCTTAAGCAGGTGAAAGAACCACAAGCAGTTTTGGTCAGTAAAAGACCACTTCAAATCAAAAGTACAGAGGTAGGAAAGAGAAATCATTTCTTTTCCGACTGGGGCCCCATGTGAAGTATCAGGTGAAGGTTTACCAAACCTCCTACTGTATTTCAGTAAGCATTAATGAGCTGTAATAAGCAGCCCAGAGGAGTGCAGAGCTCCCTTCTCTTGGTTTAGTTGGCGTCTCCTATCTCAGGGACATCGGGATTACACAAAGGAGCTATACATTTGACTGTGACTCATAGCCCGCTACAGACCTCCTTCTCTCAGACAGTAAGATAATACCTTTGCTAGACCACAGGCCAGCTGCCCACTCCTCAGTCCCGGGCCTAGACGCAGGAGCCTGCTGGCTAAGAGCCTTTTTCTTCGCATGGTTGGGAACTGGGGGGGGGCAATTTGAAATCCCACTGCTACTGGAAACTGTTCTGTTCATAACATACAGTACACATGTACAGAACACATGCTTGTCCATTAACCCTGCAGGATGAACATGTAAGCATTTGTATCTGGCACTGCATTCAACAGCAAAGTGTTAGAGACAAAACATTGCCTGGATTTTGGAGTATTTTTCACACTACCTGGAATTCAAAGTGAGGCCTGTTCTTGCTTATCTGCTGACTTTCAGCATACTTCCTCTACTGGGTCAAGGCTGTGTATCATTTTAACGATTTGTGTCCGCAGCTGGAACCTGGGGTCAGCGCACATCATCTCCTTCTCCACTGAGGTTTATTTCTACCTCGAATTCGGCCTGGAGCTCCTCTTCAAGCAGTATGAGTGGCTGAAGAAAGACCTGGAGGTTAATGACCGCACCACTTACATGTGTTGATGATGACTAAGTGCTCTCCTTTGTTCCCACACTTGCTCTCTGCCTCACTCTAACTCTCTAGTAGTTCCATTTTCTCTTTCTGCATTACAAATCTTCTCATTTCTCTTTCTGTTCCAAATAAAATCATATTACCTCTGTCTTCCTATCTCAGTCCATACATTTGTACATATGTGCGTCTTCCTTCTCCTAACCTAGGAGGCCAACAAGCCAGAGAACCGAGCGGTGCGTCCATGGATCATCACCATGGGACACAGACCCATGTACTGCTCCGATGATGACCAGGACGACTGTACCAAGTTTGACTCCTATGTATGTAAACCACAGAATCCCATCCGTTCATTCATACACTTTTTTTAATGTACACAGTAGCCTAAACTAGTGATCTCTCCCATAGAGAGCACTGGTGTAAAGATGTAATCAAGCATCAAACTCACACTCCCAGGTAGTTTTATAAGAAGCATGTACACAGAACAGGAAGTCAAGAGAAAGCTTTAAAGTCTGGCCCAGTAAAGGAGGACGGTGCCACTCACATCTGCTTGGTCTCAAGTGTGGAAATTCCTGTTGTAATGGCGTAGCTGCATTCCTGATGGCAGACATTTTATTAGCAAAGCGTAATTATTAACATTTTGGTAACGCGACTGTGTACCTAACATCATTTTATTTGATTTGGCCAAGCAACAGAAATTATATCATTACCTTTAAACATTTTGTAAATTGCCTACAGAGGACTCGTAGGTTATTTTTGCAGTGTGTGAACATCTGTATTGTTAAAGGTATTTGTAGGATTAGTTTTCCGGTATGTTGCCTGACACTTTAATTGCCCCTGGTAGCAGACGTGTCACGCATGTTGCAAGCTGGCCAGTCCACATCGCAGCCCATAAGCACATTGAGTACGGCATGCTGTCATAATCGCTGTAATTTGGACCAAATAGTTTCCACTTAGACTGACTTCTCTCAGCACTTGGCACTGTTTGGAGTGAGGCTGGCATGGGCATGATGGGGCTCTACCAGGTAGCGTTTCAGGTAGCAGGTAGTGTTTTGGATGTTAATGCCAGTTTATGCCATGATTATTCCTCTCTGTTATATCTCAGGTCCGGCTGGGACGGAATGACACCAAACCGCCAGCTCCTGGTCTAGAGGATCTATTTTACCGCTATGGTATGGTCTCTATTCGACAACCAGCTGTGTGCTGCTAATGGGTGTTTTAAGATCACAAATTTGCAAGCTCAGACAGACTAATGTCCCAACAGTTGCAGAGAGCAGGGCAGTCCAAACATCCTTTATTAAAAAAGCAGGCCTTTTGGTCTGGCTGACATCCCAACAGCCAATTTGCAAATGTTTTTCCTGTATTACATTTCTCAGACTTTTGTTTGTTGCATTTAATTATTTAACTTGTGGTGGAACTTTTGAAAGTTTTTGTTGCTCTGATCCTAAGCGTTTGTTGATTGCTGAGAAATCTCAAAATTAAATGGGCAGAGGATCTGAGAAACGTTAGTTTCCACAGCAAAATGTGTTTAATTGAGCTGTTTGGGCAGTTATTTTTTCTGTGGAAGGTTGCTGACTGTCATCAAATATCTTTCACAGGAGTGGATCTGGAGTTGTGGGCACATGAGCACACATATGAGAGGCTTTGGCCTGTCTACGGTGACAAGGTCAGCTCCTGCATTCTTAATTCACCACTTTCTTACATCTATAGTCTTTGTTTTGGATCAGTGAAAGAAACCTGTTGTGTTTTTCTCTTTAGGTGCACAATGGGAGCAAAGAGCAGCCTTATGTGAACCCAAAAGCTCCGGTACACATTATCACAGGCTCTGCTGTAAGTACTTTCACATCACTGCATCACGTTTTTTCCACATAGATCAGTAAATAAATTGACAGCAGCATAAACAAAAACAATGTTGTGTATTGTTCGCAGTCCTCTCTGTGCAGCAGTTGGTCTGCCACATGAGTTTAGTACCAGCTGTTCCTCTGGTTAAGTGTTTTCTGATGTGGTGGTGAGCAGCGCAGGGCATGCTTCATCATCCGACCACAGAGGGATTAGTCATCGGCATATCAAAATGCGGCCAGACTCACACCGAGGCGCAGCCACAGTTGTAAATGTCACACAGGGCTTTGTGGACAGAGCTGGCAGAAGGCATGTGGCTCATCTCTACCAGATTCAGTTTAATCACTGCTGATTCCTCCGCAGGGCTGCAGAGAAAGGACCGACAGGTTCAACCCAAACCCCAAAGAGTGGAGCGCTTTCCGCAGCACAGACTACGGCTACGCCCGCATGCAAGTGGTCAACGCCACCCACCTTTACTTGGAGCAGGTCTCTGATGACCGGGTAAGCACGCGTGGAAGAGCATGCACACACATGCACAGCAAAGGTGAAAGGATACATTCAAAAGGTCAAAGACTGATGAAGGCTTTTCTGTGTGTTTCCAGTATGGCAAGGTGATTGACAGCATATGGGTGGTGAAGGAAAAGCACGGCTTCTCTGCCTGGTTCTGAAGACAGCCATCCTCATAAAAAAAACTGCTCAAGAAATGCACTTTGAACTGAACACAAGCACATTTTTCCACTCATGCACTGGTGATGAAAATTACACGCGTTCCTTGTCATTCAGCTTTTCAAATTGAGAAGTAATGAATCTTTTGATTTCGGACATTTTCCTCTGTGTTTTATCCAATAAGAAGACCACTTTATGATGATCATCTAAATGTATATAATCTAACTGTAATTTGCTGTGAGGTGCTCTACTAAGCAGTGTTTTGTAAACAGGGCATCATAAATTGTTTTATGTTTAAATAACAATGTAAATGTAAATAATAATAATGTTTTAATGATTCCTCCAAAACCAGTATTATACTTCATCACTGTAGTCTAACTTTAGTTTAACTTTTCACCAACAGGTAGATGTAGGTCCCTCCCTCACTGCCTGAATAATCCATTGACAATGGACATAGACAGCATGAGTCTGGCAGACACCAGGCCCCATTCCCTTCACAGCATATTTTTCATTTAAAAAACCTGGAAATGCACTTACACAGATCAGATCTCCCTGCTATCACTTTATCTAGAAGACAGATTCTCCCTCGGCTAATCCTATCAGGATATTGGAACCTCATTTCATTGTCCATCTGTGTGGCCGTCAGGACCTGAGACCAGAGGACACATGGAAGTGTACGCCCACACAAAAGGACTGTTATGTAACTCAGGGATGCTTGTGGTTTGGGCGCATGCAGAGTGAGAGAAGGCGCTTTCCCCAGAGGAGTGTTGCTCACGCCATGACTCTCACCACTATGTTGGAATTAATTCCTAATAACAGCATGCTGTCTCTGATGAATACTGGCAGACAACCAGGGCCGATCTGCTTGCGCCTGTATTTTGAGTTGTCAAGCTGCCTGTTAGCGCCAGAGTTTAATCATGTCTCTGCATAATTCTGTTGACACAACATAGTCCACATATACAAAATCAATGATTCTTTAACACTACACACATGAGTTACTATACAGCACGTTATTTGGCAGACATTTTTATCCAAAGCATGCAATACTATGAGAGAATGTATGTTAATCATAGAAACAGTGCAGAGAAATGGCCTTTTTTTTTACCCAAATGAACCAAAAACATTAACGAAACATTGCAGCAACTTTCACTTGGTCAAGATGTGTCACAACAAGTTAGCCAAAAGAAGCTGAAAGTTTTTGTAGAAAGTACAAATGCAGTCAGGCGTCAGTAGCATGTCGGTTAATCTAACCAAGGATTTGTTGAACCTTTCTCTGATGTCAATACCCCGCCGCGCGGTGGTGTCTGGCAGACGAAGGAGACACGAGCGTACAGCGATCACACCCCACACTCACATGCTCTTGGTGTGCCTTCCCACTGCTAACTGCCACTCACACACAGACTTATGATTGTAAAAGTATCTTTGTGGAGAAGGCCCCGCACCACTGAGTTCCTCACCTTTGGCCTGCTCGTGCTATACTCGCTATATAGTCGTCTCCCACTGAGTGAGAGACATAAGGAAGAAGCAGCGCTAAGTGCAGACTGCAGGGACCAGTGGGAGGGGTGGGGGGGGCGGGGAGGAGAGTATGCGCTGCCAGACTTCAGCCTAGATGGAATCATTGCATTTGTTTACAATTGTGAGCGACCACATTTATAGTCCAATAAAAGTTGGTTGTTTTCCAGTTAGTCATCTATGTACAATGCATGATGCAAAAACGGATGGATGGAAAGCTCTTGCTTTAAATAATGAGCACGTCACGTGGCGTGCACGTTCCTCGTCGTTTACTTCATGTGATTTCCTAAAATCCAGAAGAAATTTTAAAAAAAACATTGAGCACAATCCAGGAAAAAAAGAGCGAGGAGAAAATAACATGTCACTTCAGATCGCATGCCTGTTGCTGAAATATGATGTGCTTATTACCGCCTATGATAGAGGAACAGCAGGTTTGTGGTAGTGTGGTTAAGGGCTTTTGTTGACAGAAATTGATTCTTGCCTTTAACAGGGCTACAGATTTTCTAGCACTTCCTCGTCTGCTCCATGTTAGCCAGTTTATTTCTCTCAGCCAAGGGCTTTGGCAGGTCAGAAGTCAGATTTGTTAGCTTGTTTCAACCAAACTTTGAGTAATTATGACAACCGTTTGAAATACCCTGCTTCTCACTTACAGTGTACATCAGTAGGTTTGCTGGCATTCCCAGTTGATGATAGTAAAACAGGACCTGCTGTCTGGTTAGACGACTAAACTTTCTGAGACCTTGACATGACCACACAGCCTTCCCACTTCAGTTAACTTCATCGCAGCAGGCTAATTTCTACTGACACATCAACTGCTATTTATCCTTTCCCAAGATTAAGGCTCAGTAAACCCTAAAAGTAATGAACTCTCTTAAGACCACATGCGAAATTGGGAAGCAGATGTCTCTTTCTCTACACCAAACAGCCGTGAAGCCTCTCTATAAGACCTCTCAGAATTCCCTTCAGTTAAACTCTGCGGCTTACCAACATTATTTATCTATTTTCAAGAGTCTCTAGTAGCTCTCACACTCAACAACAAACTCCCTGAGGAGACAGGAGAGGGCTTCTGTGTGGTATTTCTCTCCACGGGTGATCAAGGGGCGGCACTTGATCACAGGGTTAAACTGTGGAGACTGGGGACATGTGTAATGAATTCAAGGCCCTCAGATGCTGGATCTCGGGGATATTTCATCAATCCAGAAGCTCAGTGTTCTTCCAGAACCAAAGCGCCACTATTAAGCAGCCTCAGACCACCACCAAGACAAACAGCCAAGTACAGTCTGCCCAGGCACATCACTGCACATTCTTGCCATAATTCCACTCTCAACATCAACACCACAATGACTTACAGGGCTTCAGAGTATGGCATCAACAGGAACACAGCATGTGCGCTGTGAACACACTATATTGCCACAGTAAATCTGAGGTAAACACGATAGCGCCCATGCTGAAATAAGGTTTTGTAAACTTACACAGAGTGTTTGAGGGAAATACAAAACACATTTTCTCCATTAGAAAAACGTAAACCGAAATAGATCAGACTGATGAAAGCAGTATATTATTTCTGGAGATATGGGAGGCAGGCTGCCTGGGTCGAAAAAACACTGAAAGGGAAGTAAGAATCCTCACTGATAAACCATCATCGGGTCCAACAGCACGTGTCCTGCCTCCACACAGCAACACGGGTGTAAATCACATCAGTGTAACAAGGAGACACGTGCACAAAATGTGCACAGTTTTGATTGATTACCTTAAACATGTACTGTAAGTTGTTACCATTAGTAAGCAGCGTAAGTATAGCAGATGCTGTTCAAGTTATTATGTGTGAGTGTCAGTACACTGAACCTACAGTTAGCCTCCCCTGTTCACTTCAGCTGAATAATTTAAAGCAATGATTCCCCTCCAGGGGGTACTTCTGCAGAAAGATTGTAGAGTAGCTTAACTAAAAATAGGAAATTAAGATTTGATTAAAAGGATATAGACATATTCAGTTAGCAGTAACGCCTGAACAGTACATGTTGTGATTGAGAGTGCGTGAAAACTGGTTAGCAAGCGAGAAGAGATGTCTAAACATTATAATAATCGCATGGAAACGTGCATTAATTTGCATTTTCTTTTGCGGATTTTCTTGAAATTTGGTTAACGTGTGCCACATTTGGATGGAAAGCTAGTTATCGTTAACTTAAAGTATTGGATAAATGGTTGAAATAGTTAGCCAAAAGTAATGGATAAATGTTCAAAATATTTGGTTAAAGTAGTGGGTAAATGGTTGAAACATTCTCACTCCAAGGTTGTAGTAGATTGCTAACTTCACCAAACCAACCAACACTGACAGTTCAACTGTATGAAAAAAAAAAGAACAATATCCATTATTAAATAATCATTGTTGATGTTAAATAACATCCAGTTTAAAATACATACAGAATAGATACAGATATAGATACAGAATACATTTGGAACATAAAGGGAGGTGTCGATGAAGGGGTACCTGAGCTCATTTGACAGATCTGTGGGGGTATCAGACAAAGACGGTTGGGAACCACTGATGTAAAGGATCAGTGTGTACAGATGGAAAAGTTTCCGTACAGGTCTGACCACAAGCACATAAAGAGGTAACTCAAAAATGGAGCTCGCAAGCATCAGTGGCAGCACTTCTGTAGTCATCCATCCTGATTAGTAATGCTGCAATTTATCAGGAAGACATTAGACTAACTACTCTTGTTTAGTCAAGCAAGAAGAACTCGGTATAGGACCCATCATCATCATCCTGCAATTTAACAGAGAAAGGGTTTGGCCTCTAATTTTTGTGTCTTCCTATTATCTCATTTTCAAGTCATCAATCTTCCCCGCTAAGCAGAAGGACCTCAGGATACACAGGTCATGTTGTTCTGCATGCAGACAAGGTTGTTCTTGAAAGCTACAGCAAGCCAAACTGAGACTCCTCTCAGTCTGCAGGAAGTACTAGCTTTGTGCCAGGGGGCAGAGATTCAACTCATTAACTCTGAGCCTCAACACTTGAGGGGCCTTGAGAGCTGAGCGACAACAGGGGTATGCTACCACATTGGCTGCTGTTGGCAGGCAGAGCTGGGGCATGTCACTTGGTTCAAGAAGTCCATGTTCGGGTCTGTCGAGTCCCCCCCCAAACAAATCTCATTCAGCAGCCTGCTTAGTGTGGGGAAACTGAATTCGCTAAGTCTGGTCTGTTGACGTCGGACTTCTTGCCAGTGACTGACCGTGAAGAAAGCCTCGCTATGCTGAAATGAGCATAGCATATTATGCATTGTAGCATGCATTCATATACTTTCCAATAGAAAATCAACCTGTTTTGTGATCACACCCAACCTGTTATGGAATGCCACCAGTGCCGAAGACATTTACGCTTATCCTCTCAGTCAGGCCACAAGGATCCAACTTTATTTAACTACTGAGGCACCGTCATGCCTGCCTGGTTAAGACAAATTTCACGGCAGAGCTGTCTTTTCTCACAGGCTGGCACTACTGACCAAATGCTCTCACAGAATGCAGTATGCTGTTGAGAACAATGCCAGGCTCATTATTGCCTACCCTGTGCCCTAAATGTTGCGCATGCCAGGCAGTCTGTCTGACTCCCTTAACTTTGGTTACTGTTACGTTCTCACACTTGGCTCCAAATTATCAGTGAGGTCTGCCATTGTTGGAGCTTTTTGCTAACAATGTAATGCTCTTGTTGATCCTTGTCCACTGTCAGATCCGCATTACTGCAGAGCACAGGCTGTGCTGGGGTGAATAGCCCACCTTTGTCATTTTGGGTACAAAGCCATCACTCTATCAGCACTTGAGATCTGAGCTCCAGCAAAGCAAAGGTCAGTGGGTGGTTTTCAGTACATGTCCCGTGTTTTATAGGAATGGTAACACAAGAACTCCTTTAAAGCTCTGGTTTTAAAACCATTTAGGTAGGAAAGAGGTGATTAACAGTCATAATGGATTTAGCACTCAAAACTCTAAACTCTTACCCCCTTAAAAATGTCACAAAGAGAGCCTGAGGACTCTTTGAGTGTTCTCAACCTTCCAGGCACGTGTAGAGACCATACTTCACACATTGGGGAAACAAATAGAGGGGTGGAAACCGCAAGCCGTTTTGAACATTTTAAACACGTGCCTGCTGCTACTATTTGACACGACAATCACCCAGTAGTAAGCAATCCCGCCAGGGCCCAAAGGAAATCATTTAGCTCTGTAAGAGTGTTATGACAAGGCCATAACCTGACTCTAGACATGAGACAATATTTCAACACCTTATTTCCCACAGGGAGTTGATGCAGGATCTGTCTTCAGTAGTATCCACAATGCTACTGGCGGGATGGCGAGCACTGATGGATCTTTCAGCACTCAGCAAAAAGACAGCAATGTCAAAGCTGCTTTTTTTCTTATCCACCTGAGGTAAGTCTCTCACCTCAAGTTCACACAGGAGACCTCCCTTGGTTTGGAGCACTCAGGAGTGCCCTATGCGGCCCCTGGTTTGGGCTGACACATTGGCCAAAAAAGGGGTCAGGAACATAAGTGTGTGTGTGTTTGGGAGGAAGGGTGCTTGAAACTGAACAAGGGATAAAATGGAAAGTGATGACGAGCAGCACTGAAAGCTGTCTCTGTCCTAAAAGCCACATTTCAGGCTGTAAAGGTAATCATCCCAGGGAGACGGTATCCAGTGTTGTTTTTGAAAGAGTGTGATCACACTAGACTGTCTTACTGACGGTAAAGCGGTTTTCAATGTTTATGGAGATCCAAATGAATGGGCAATGTAGATCTCCAGTGTACCTTGAAAAAGAAACTCCCCTCTTCACCAGCCTCTTGGACGGGAACTGAGTGACTGGCTCGCCGCAAAAACACAGATGTCTCAAATCACAGAATAGAAAGTATTTAGAGAATCTGTCCAGCAAAAGCAGGCGGTTTTGTCATTAGAGGACATTGATGTCCTTGGCCTCATGACATGCTACAGTTGGACCCAGACAGACAGGTATGTTCCCTATCTGTCTAGACCCTTGAGGATACCTTACATCTCCATACCTATATCACCTAGATGTATCTGGCTTGGATTACTTGGTGACACTTGCCATGGATGAGTTATAATGTAATCAAAGAACAAGACATTGCACTGTTTATTGGTGCAAAATAGCCTGCTCCATTTCAGTGTTCAGGTTAGAAATAAGCATCAGTTTGTTAATAAAAAGGATGGCAATCTCGGTCGCTCCACCACTTTGGTTCAGATTGAAGTGTCTCAACAAATATTGGATGGATTGCCATGAACTTTTGGATGGACGATCATGGTCCGCTGGAGATTGTGACTTCTGACTTTGGTGATCTCCTGATTTTTCATCTAGCACTGCTATCTGGTCAAAATTTTTATTTGTCTAATATTGTGGTTTATGACCAAATACCTGCAAAACTAATGGCATTCCCATCACGCTCAGCCATACTTTGTATTAATTAGCAAATGTTAGCATGCTAACATGCTAAACTGAGATGGTGAACATGGCAAACATCACACCTGCTACCTGTTAGCATTGTCAGCATGTTAGCATACTGACATTAGCATTTAGCTCAAAGCACCGCTGTGCGTGAGTACAGCCTCACAGAGCTGCTAGCGTGGCTGTCTCTTAGACTTGTCATCAGAAATGATATGAGGATTTTAATTTCTCAGCGACTCCACAAAAACGAATGTAAGCCACACAATGACAGCAGATCACATTCTTCTTAGGTGATAACAGAAACAGGTGGTTGCAGTTTTTGTACCCTTTCATTGCAAGCAGCCAAGGAAGCTAACAAAACCATGACTTGGAGTGTTTGTTCTGCCTTACAATAAGTGTGTTTGACCACCCATTAAATGGACCAAGGCATGAATTTGGGCAGAGAAAAGCAAATCATCCCGTGGCTGGGAATTGGTTTTGTGTGGCCACTGGCCGCCAGAGGAGCTTGTTTAAACAGACCCAGACTGAAAGACTTAATGATCATGCTGACAGCAGTCATTCGAGATGTCTAGTAAGGCTGGAGCGCTGTGGCTGAGAGGGAGAGAGTCCTACAGCTGCAGAGAGAAAGGGAGGGATGTTGTGGTCGCCGTCTCTTTATGTAAGCTCCAGAGAAAAGAGGCGCATGAGATTCATTTTTAAGTCTGACTTCAATATTTGTTCTCCCACCAAACCTAAACCAACAGAATATAGGATATACAGCCCCATGGCAGCCTGCTGTGTTTTTCCTGCCACCTCAAACGTGTTCTGCCTTTTGCTCCAGTGTCATCTCAATTAAACATCGGCATGTGGACAGAGAACAGCTCAGACTTAAAAGTAGGTTTCTGTTTTTGTAAGGTAGTGGTGAGTTTGGATTGCATCCTAAATATAATCGCACATATTTTGGAATAAATTTTGCTGATTTGATTGATTCCCCCAAACCCAGTAGCTATTCACACGTGCCTAACACGTGCTGACCAGCAGTGGATGTGCATATGTAGAGAGAACAGTAGCGGGTAAGGTGGTGCAGTTGCAAAGAAGCAACTTCTGGACATTTTGCTCGAGTAATCTCAAGAACTGAAAGAGCTGTCCATTTTCTAAAAATAAAAAGATGACACTGTTGCAATCAAGAGTTGATATTTTCACTTAATGATATGAATTCTTGATAATCTCAGACACAGTTCCTCATAGTTTTTGATCTCGAACCTCTGGGTAATTCTTATCTTCAGCCCCGCCATTCCCCAGGCTTTAGCCCTGCAGAGGAGACCACATGTGTGCGAAATGTCCTCAGGTCTTTGGGCCTCTTTATCTGATAGAGACTTGGTCTGGTGCTACGTTTTGATCCCTCGAACTTGGCCCAGGCCAAAGCAAAGAAGAGGATCCAGATATCAAAAGCTCTGAAGATCCTCATCATCTGTACTCTGTACTCTATACACCGGCTCACTGTATGAAACACTTCATTATTGAAGATATTTTTGTTCTCTCTAGTCAGTATAATAGTAACCTACCACATACAGTAGACTTCATGAATAAATGAACAAAATAAACAAAAGTATGCTTATGGCAAAATCATAAAATTCAAGAAAAAGAAGACTTAAACATCACACTTACAAAAACAATCTAATTCAAAATAATTACTTTAAAATAATTAGCTAAAATTTCCAGTAATTACCTGCATTTTTTATGATTCTGTGATTTTCAGGCAACTGGCCAAAACATTTGTGAAAACAATAACTAGTGCAAATCATGAAATCTTCCAGCAGACATACTGTAGGGAGAAGATAAAACAATTAAACCTGCAATAATTGATTGTTTTGGCCACTTGGGGGCAGCGCAACAAGCACCAAGCACAATATTGACAAATTTTAACTTTTTAAGTTGATGTGGCTTTCGTTTTAGCAAATAGTTCCCTATTTACACATCCAGCAGATAGTGAGCAACATTAGATCTCGCTTAGAGTCGTGTTTCTGGCCACCTGATGAATGTAAGTCCAATATTCACTCTCCTGTTAGCTCTGTTTTGGTCTCCACCAACTCCTGAGGGAAATATCTGTCTCTTTAGCTGCTAAATGCTGCACTATGTTCACCAGCTAGTCGCTAACTTTGTTTGTCTGCTGTTTGGTGTTGGGCAGGTAGTGTTCATTGGGTTATCAGAGCTTTTTCACCATAAACAGCTATCTGGAAACAATGCTGATGAGAGCCATGAGAGTGAACCAAAACAGTGAGCTGAAAGACGCAAAAATGCTCCAGGGAGCTGTGGGAAAAAGTCGGGCGATAATTCTCTGTGGGTTCATCACTACGAACAACTTTATATCACACATAGCAATTTGATCCATTTTTTATATAAAAAAATATTTACTAGAGCAGCTTTAAGGCTAGTGACACCATGGCTGCTGTCTGCATACCAAGAATAAGGCCAAGGCATGATGGGAGGGGAAAGCGTGAGTGTGCAGAATAGAAGCAAGCTTCTGTTGGTGATTTAAGATTTCCCAGTCTGGATAATCTTGGCTATCCTCCACATTCCAGCCTATAAGAGAACAAGATTAAATACTTTTGGAGAGGGACGCTGGCTGTCCTTCCTGCTGTGGTTAATGCAATCGCCTTCAAAAGAAAGTCACAAAGGTTACTGTGATGAAACTGTTTCCCTGTGCTTGTGGAAATCTGTTTCGCTTTATCTCAAAGGTCAATGAGCGGCTGTCCCAGACTCAGCAGTCTGCAACAGTACGACCCCCGCTTCAGTAAAAATGCCTTCATATGAGAAGTTTAATAATATGATGTCTGTCTTCACTTCTGGGCATCTGGTTATTGTGAAGAAAGAAACAGGTTGATTCTTCAGCTGCCTTTAAGGACACAGCATATCATGTGGGATGCACATGATGGATCAGACATGGAGAGGAGCAGTGAGCAAAAAGCAACTACTTCAGACGGCATTACGTGGGCTAAACTGAAACACACACTATATCTGAGAAAGCTTACTTTCCCCAGACTACAGGAAGTGATGGGAGAAATAAACAGTGTCAGCAGCTCATCTTTTTCATCTAACACAGTCCTCTCATATCCCCTTAGTTTCTAATATTAGCTTTGTCTGTCCCGACCTGAAACTGGCATGGGTTTAGCATTAAGGTGAGATATTCCTCTTGTGTTTGGTTTAGCACTTCCTGTCTTTGCTCTGTGTGTCCACATAATTTGTCTCCTCTGTGGTATGTAAACTCATACACTGAGATAGTTTTTGCTCTTTTCCCTTCTACAAATACACACTCTTGAGATCCAAACGAGGGTTGCAAAAGACTATAAAATTAAATAAGCAGTGATTACAAATAGCCTCTAACCAAAATCCACACATGTTCATCTTTCATTATTTTGACTTTGAATAAACACTACAATTAGGATTTGCTGAATAGGAGAAAAATCATTTGCATAATGCACCATTTTCACATTTCAAAAAGATCATCAAACAGAAAATGACCTTTCATGATGAGCGTGTGTCTGCATATCCGTGTGTTTGTGCATGTGAGACTCTCGACTTAACGAGTGTGTGGGCTCATCAGCATACACTCCTGTCAAGTATACACATGTGGAGTGTCTTTCCAGCAGTGGCTTAGATTCCAGCCATTTCCACGGCTGTGACGGATCCAAACACCAGTCAGTCAGTCACCCGGCCCTGCAGAGAGGCCTGATTCACTCCTTTTGTGCTGCGTGACTCAAAGCCTTCTTCCCTGCCTCCTCATGTCCTCTTCTCACTCCCACTGTCCTCCGTGGACTTGGGCTTGCCATCTGACCCCCTGCCAACTTGGACACACTCCCCCAATGGTCAGCTGTGGGCTCGTATACAGCATTTCTGCATAGCAACAGTTTGTGGACATAAACTCTGAGGCACACACATGCAAAAATGACAAACAGATGGCTGTGGAAGTGGAGTGATTTGCATTTTTCCAAATAAATGGATTGGTTGTTCTTTTTTACATATTGATTTAATATACTCTTAATCAATATTGAACCAAGAAAGACTTTAAATCAATGTGATACAGGCGCAACACTGTCAGGTCTAGTGAGAATCAACACGTGCAGATTGTTGCCTTTGGAAAGTGAAGAATTGACTCTTTCATGAGGTGGCAGTCACAAAAAAAATTCCTTCAAATTGGTCCAACATTGAAAAAAACCCACAAGTTGCCAGGTCCAGCTGAAGTATCATACAAAGACTGAGCCCAAGCGGGCGGATCTAATGTCGGGTGTTAAAGAGGACCAGATGATGGGGCGAAGGTGTTTTCAGTCATGGGGTTTCTGATAGCCATATTTTCTAAGAGGATGGGAAAAGAGGAGCAGAGCTGCAGATGTTGAGGCTTGTTCTGCTGCCCTGAGGTCTTATTTGTGTTTGTCTCCATTCGGATTGAGCACCAACTGAAGGCGATTATGCAAGAGCAGCTCTGCGGCTCGGCCTTTGTCGGTTCCTTTATTTACTGGTCTCAGCGGACTTGCCACTGCAGCATATTTAAAATGGGGTGTGAAGTGATCCCCACTACAGAGCAGACCCAGGGTGAAACGAGGTTGAAACGGAATGACCTCAGCATCCAGAGACCGAGAGTTTGCTCTGAGAGTTTCCAGTGAGACACTCTCTCCTGAGGACGCTGTAAAAAAGCTTTCCTGTTCCTGTCCTCGTGAGCTTTGAACTCATTTCTTCATTTTCTCACCAGAGCTGTGCAGAAGAGAATGTAGGACTATAATAAAAGCAGTTACTGAAGTCAAATGAGAAGGAAAGTTAGGCTGGCCAGTGGACAGAGGCATGGTGTCATGTAGGCCTGGGAGCCAAACACCACAGCTCACACACAGGGAGGGGCGGCCAGTCCGCATATCCCACAAGAACCAGAAAAGTCCCCTTAAACATTTATAATAGCCCGCATCAGGATATACTGTGCAACGCTAGTCAACGTCCAACAATAATATCTTGATTATTAGTAACTGTTATTAATGGGGAGCTCAACACAATCAACCATCCAGAGTCAAAAATTGCACTTAAGTGATCATTTGTGTTAATGGGTCAACAATTACATTTGAGAACAATCAGCATTCACTCAGAGCATGGCAGAGCTTTGGAGCTGAATCTGAAATCAACCCAGGCGTCACTATTAAATCCATGTTGCGGTCTGTTGTTTAACATCTCAACTTATTAAGTAATGCCCAACACAGATTCTTCTGGGCTTGGTTGGTATCTGATCCAACCCACAAAGAGTTTCTGAGTATGTAAACTTTAGAATCAGGGAATGACGAATGAAAAATGAATGAATGTTTTCCTGTTATAATATGGGTTATGGCTGGATATTCTTCTCTGGACACTAATCAATATGAGACTGCATTTGCAACTGCCCACCGCCAAGAAATAGTTTGGCACATAACCCGAGTACAGCGCATCATTTTTGCACTATCCCGTGCAGTGGCTCCTTTTTTGTTTTGCATCATGTGTCGTACAAAGTTAGAATATAATATGATGCACATTCAGCATTGCGCGCTACTAATCGTTCTTCTGATCGGTGAAATGAAACGTGTCGACTGCGGCTGTTTACAGTTTGGAACGTTACTAATATGATCAGTTCTTCATCTGCATTTCCTCCAGTCCACAAACTGATCTGAACACACTTTATCATGCGTTCTTTCACAGTTAGCCACTAACAGTTAGCCAACATTTGTGCAGTCTGTGTTAAAGAGCCAATGTACAACTTATTTGTAGGTAGGCAATTTGAATCCAGGTTGGGATGGCGGACTCCGACACTAACAATGAATACTACCAAATAGAGAGGTAATTACAGAATGCAAACACATTGAATGGCTATGGCTGAAAAAAAAAAACTTTTTAAATTACAGTCACTAGCGTACATTTTCACACAGTGATTTGCATTATAAAGAACAATCCTGTCTCTTTGGAGGAGAGTGCTTCTACTTGAAGTAATGGCTATATTTACTTGTCATGGGTTAATTCTGCAAAGCTTTCAGTCATTAGAGACTACTTCCAATGAGAAAGGAATGATCTATTGAAGTAAACAGTGCCCAGTCATCCTCAAAGTTAATGTTTTGGATCAATGAGTGTCTTTGCTTCAGGCAACATGGCCCACTATTGAGCTGAAAACAATGGTGCACTGTGCTCGGATGCTAAAACATCTTCAGCTTGCCAAAGTCAATAAAGCTAGATTTGTTCAAAGTTAGACAAAAGGCTCCAAGCAACAATTAATATGCAATTTAGAGATTTTATCTCCCTCTTGCCAGGAGAAGAAACACATTTGGTTATTTCCACTGGCTTTTACTTTTTCTTAAAAAACTGAGGAAAGATGAGGTTGAGTGATAAAGACGAAGTGGAGAAAGGGCCTCGGGTAGGTCCAACAGTACTCCACCTGGAAAACAAAACAGGTGAAGGGATGGAGAGAGATCTGCCTGTCTCCAAGAATTCAGGCTGTATTTTCCACCGAGCCCTGTGGATAAACATCAGGCAGAATAGGCTGTCTTAGAGTGAGCTGTCAGTGGGGAGTGACAGATCCAGCTCTCATCTCCACCGCCGTGCCTGCATGGTCAAAATAGAGTGGACAGGAGATTCCAAAGCGACTCCTCAAATAAGCAGCACGTGGCATGATACCTCCCTTCACAGGAAAACGGGAAGGAAGATGAGATGAAGCGAGACACAGACCTGCCTGTCCTTTCAGCCAGTGGAATGGGAAAACTAAACACCTCGGTTTATACTTTCAATGATGGAATCCACTCATCCGTAATCAACAGCCTGACAAAAATGGAGACCTCCCTTTTGTTTTTATGATTCATTTTTGTTCTATGCAGTAAAACAAAAAAAAGTCAAAGTATTCGCTCTGAGGTCCAACTCTTAAGATGAAACGGCAAAATAAAGTTAACCAGTCGCAGGTTGTCCACATCCTCCATTCCAAGACAGAGTACAGCTGCCATGTGAATGCTCCATGCTAGCAGCATGACTCTAGGAATGGCAATGTTGGTCCACCACTTTGGTCCAGACTGAAATATCTCCATAACTCTTGAATGGATTGCCATGGAATTTTGTACAAACATTCATGGTGCCCAGAGGATGAATCGTACTGACTTTGGTGATTTCCTGACCTTTCCTCCAGCACCACCAGCAGGCTTGAACTTTTTGATTTTTAGTCAAATGTCTTTGCAACTATATAGGATGGATTGCCTTTAAATTTGGTACAGACATTCATGTCCCCCAGGCAAGAATTGTAATAGCTTTGATGATCCCTTAATTTTTCTTCGAGCAACATCAGGTCAAAATTTAAATCTGTCCAACACTTTGGTTTATGATTAAATATTTGTAAAACTAAAAAGCCTCAGCTGTACTTTAGGGTTTACTTGTTTAGTGCTAATTGGCAAATGTTAGCATGCTAACACGTGAAACTAAGTTGTTGAACATGGTAAACATTATACCTGCTAAACACCAACACGTAGCATTAGCATTTAGCTCAAAGCACTGCTGCTCAGTACAGCCCCACAGAGCAGCTAGCTCGACTGTAGACTCTCAGTCTTGTTTCAATATGGCAATTGTCCAATAAACAACCACAATCTCAGATGAAAGTGAGGCTTGTTTTCTACATGTGTGTGGCCTTTACATATCACTTATGAAATATGAGTGTGATGCTTAATATAACACATCGCAGCTGATGAGAAGCAAAGTCAGATACCATAATGTATGGAGGTCCTGAAAGAGTCTCTAAAGAGTGTGTGTTGTTTTAAACCCCAGCCATGCTGTCACGGCCTGTTTCCTGCTTATGTAGGTGGCCTCTGAGAGAAAAATAGCACCGATCTCTATAATGTACACCTTCATTTGCTTCTATAGGCAAAACAAACTCTTGAGAGGTGGCAGTAAAATGAATTTGCAGCATTGTGCTTTCCAAGGTCGAACACACAGGGTTTGTTTAAACAAAAAGCCATTAAACAAAACATGTGAATTACAGATTGACTTACATGAACAAAAATCAAATCATCATAGATCTTATCATTTACAGGCCTTTTTGCCGGCAGTGAACATGTCCATAGAAGGGAAAAGGGGAAGTGATGTTGTCAGAGCGTAAAGATTCGGCAGCTGGTCTCCGGTGGAATCCTGGGCGATACTGGGAATGACGGAGACCAGCTGCTGAGTCAGTGACTCATTTTTACCTCAGCAGGGAGAAGGAGGGAAGGAGAGAAGGAAATGGGAGAGCAGCAGCTCTCGCCCAGACAAAGAACAGACACAGCCAGCTCCAGCAGAAAGACCAGGCCAAACAATTTTTCGAGTCTGCTATATCAGTTTGTACTGTCCTTTTCCTTTGGCACCGCACTTGGATCATGTTGCAATGCAATCATTTGGTTCATAAACAAGATATGATGAAAAAGTCATTATTAAAGTATTCATCTTTTGGTTATTTCCGTAATTTGTGTGGGATAACTAGAAGCTGAAACTTGGGAGGAAGGGTTTTGCATGTAGCCTTTATCTTTGTGACCCAAATATCTGTTTCTCTTTCTTTCCTCTCCCTGTCCCTGTTTCGCTCTACAAATTATGTGTGGAAGCCTGTGTTGTGTCTGGTTATTGGCATTAGCAATAATTTTATGTTCTGACAGATGAAAATGGATCAGTGGTTCTCTGTCCTGGCAGACAGGCTTTAGATTCAGGGGTGAAAGAGAATTGGTACAGTACAGTCGTACAGAAGTTCACAGTATCTTTTGTAGGCGACTGTAAAAAACTTAAAGCTGCTCTAATCAATATTTTTATATTAACAACGGATCAAATGCCTTCGTGAGGTGTCTCTTGTGGTGACAGATTATCACCAGCAGATCTTAGCTCTATGGAGCTTTATAGCATCTTTCAGCTCATTGTTGTTGGTTTTTTTTGGCCCGCAACTTTGTTTTGGTTCACTCTCACTGCTCTCATCAGGTTCGTTTTCAGACGCAGCCATCAGCTGTTTTAGCTGCCCGCCACCAAATGGCAAACAGACACAGTTAGCAACTAGCGTTAGCTGGTGAACATAGTGGAGCATTTAGCAGCTAAAGAGCCAGATGTTTCCCTCAGAAGTTGGTGGAAACCAAAACAGAGCTCAAGGAGGAGGGAATATTATTTTATTTTTATTTGAATCTGGTCGGCTTAAACACAACTCCAAATGAATGCTAATGTTGCTCTGTGTCTGCTGAATGGGTATATAAACAATTGTCTGCTAACATGTTAGCTATATCAACTTAGTAGTATTAAGTAATATTAATATAGGGTTTACAGTGTATTGTGCTGCAGCCAAGTGGCCAAACTTTAATTATTGCAGGTTTAATAAGGCTGTTTCTCAGTTCCAGAAACACCAACAATATCCACTACATTCAGTGATGCTGTCAAATGGTAACTCTTCTGTGTCAGAAACTTTTCTTACTGAATTTCTTAAGATGTAAACTTAAAGCAAAGTTAAAAGAGAATAGACAGACAGGACAGACATTTTGCCTTGTCATAGGCAGAAAACTACAGATGTAACCAGTGTTAGGGAAGCTACTTTGAAAGCTTTGCAAAATACCAGTTGCTTCACACTGGAAGAAGTTGAACTACAGCAAAGCTACCCTCAGGAGAAATCTAGTTTGGTTAACTAAAGCTACTTGGAAAAAGTAGTTCAGACTACTTTGTAAAAAAAAAAAAGATCAAATTGACAATGTACATGTGATACAAAATTATAACAAAATATAATACAAGAAAGTTACATGCCAGCAAAAAATGTCACTCAATCAGGTCATACATAAATCAAAAAAATAAAATACCCGACTATTCATGGAAGAGTGCAATAAATGTCCATCAGTCAGACACCTGCCTTCCAGAAACTAGAGTGCACCGAGTGGGGGGAATGCACCAAGCAGGATTACTCAGTTAGACAGGTAACTTCTAAAATAGCATTAAAATAGCGTGCAACAACTTCTCTGAACATGTGTTAATAAATAGCAATAAGCAATACTTAGGAGTATTTGGAACCTAATAAATTCCGATTCAAAACATTAAAAACTATAGCCAAATATTTTTCACAGATGAGTTGACAATCCAGCCTCCTGGAATACCCCTGAGACCTGAACCTGTCCTAAACAAAATAATCCCATCTGGGCTTTTCACAAGGACAAAAGTGCAAGGAATGTTATATTTTTGTTGTTGTTTTTGAGAAGCAATGGTAAAATAAAAATAAAAAATCATTCCTTTTATGGCCCAAAATTGTTTGCAGTTTCAGTAGTTAACTACACAAAAGTAATTAACTACTTGAATCACTATGCAAATATGAATGTAGCAAGCTACTGCAAAATGTAGTTAAACTACTAGTTTAATTACATGTAGTTCACCACAACACTGGGTGTAACCAATGACATTAATGATGTCTTTTTTCCACAGTTGTGTGGAAGTGTCCCAGTAAACAGTTCCAGAGAGCCAGCGTGGACAATACCAGGAACCTGGAACTGGCTCATCTAAATGGAATGCAGCCATTGTCAATGTTATTAAATACACCTGTGCTTTTCCTGCTAGGACATGTCAAAGGTCTCTGTCCTCCTGACTGGAAAAAGACAGCCTAACCCTCTGTTACTCCGTAATTCTTCCCTTGTACACAAGTACAACAAGTACGTGAAAACAGTAAGCAGACACAAGAGTACTTTCAACAATCCCAGCTTTACCTTGAACTTAGTAACTTAGTTCCCAGTTAAGATAGTTTGAATGAAATCTGCTGGTACAGCGGCATAGTTGACAGCAGCTGAACCCAATCTAATGCATGAACTCTGGCACACCTCAGAGAGCCCACACACACCCACACACACACCCACACACACACTGTTCAACGCCACAAATTTGACACAGATCTCTGTCCCTTTTAAATCCGGGAAATGAGCATCTTCTCCCGTAAACTATCAGATTACTGAAGTATCGCACGGCAATAAGATCTGATTGTGCATTCCACACAATGCTGTTTGTCCCAGATGTTTTATTTCACAGTTCTAAAGTGGCAAATCCTCACCGCAGAGAGTCTGGGAGGTGTATGAGTGTGTGTGTGGGTGTCTTTCAAGGTTAATCCTACTGATAACAGTCTTGACTTCAAGGCCCCGTTTCCCCTCCATAAATAAAGTGAGACTGTGATTACAGACATGTCGTTTCTGGCTAAAGTCTTCCCACTGCCATGGGGAGATCATTCTGAAACACTGCCTTAATCATCGTTAGACAATACAATGAAATGTCGCTGTGGCTCAGTAGCACATCTCCAGCTACCACAGTGAATATGACTCAACTTGAGCGACAATCTATTTATGCATTCAGTGAGCAATAATCTCATGACATCAGCCGTGACTGCATCGGAAAGAACCTGTTAAGATAAACAAATTGCAGGCTCTCACAGTCTCAGACTCCTGAACACCCATAAACACATAACTGTTCCTCCAGGGAAAAAAATAGATACACAATGGACAAACAACAAGCAGACACACATACCAGCACAGATAAAAGACAGCTGAAAAGTGGAAATTGACATTTTTCTTGGTACATACCATTTCTGTCTGGGAGATTATGGGAAGCTCTGCGATGACACGGTAACCTTGCCCTTATATGGCAGCCGCTGTCCTCAGACTGTGTCCCGCTGAGACGGTCAGCCACTGTAAAAGTCTCAGAAACAGCAGACTTCAATTACATAACAGACTTGGCAGTGACTAAGAGTGTATGCTAAAGACTTAAACCTTTGAGCCAGGCGGGATTTGTCAATGGAGGTGGCTGGAATGTCTGGTATGGCTGGTGGTACCACCAGCACACAAATAAGAACAATCTGCTGTTTGTTAATCCAGCAAAGAACAAGCAAGCTTGTATTGTTGCCCAACATGAATTATAGAGGTTGTGTAACCAAATCAAACAAAAAGAACAAATGTATACATGCCAGACTGCGGGTTCTGACACTGATACCAATAATCATTCTGTAAAGACATGAATCAGTGGACTGACTTCTCGAAATAAGTCGGATCGAGCTTTTCCAGAGGCCCTTTGGATCTTGATTATCTGATGTTTATTTGACCGAAATCGCCGTGAGTCAGAGGTTTTCAAAGATGAACGGCCGGTTTTGATTATGTGTAAATGCTTTTGTGTGCTCGCGAGTGCTTTGCACCTGACTGATACACACCATTTGGAACAACATGTCTGGAGTGACAGTGTGATTTGTCATTTTATGATAAAAACATAAAAATAAAACGACATTGATGTTGATTCCAAAAACAAGAGATGATGATGCTAAATTTTTGTTACTGTAGTTTATTGCAAGTTTTATTGTTCAGTACCAGAGAGAAGAATGTGTTAAAAAGATTTTATACACAATTGCATTTCTTATCACACATCTGCAACAAGTTAGCCATATAAGTCCACAGCCAAAAAGAGTAACACAGAGTCCTTGTAGCAGCGCTGTGCGGCCTTTGGGAATCTGTGTTGATAGGCATGAGTAAACATGGTTGCTATGCAATAAAGGAAACTGATGAAAATCCTCAAAACATAGCAGCTGCTGTTCCAACTATTCAGGTACCTACGTACACTATATTTATAGAGACTTACATCAGATTCATCATACACTGACCTGCACTCTCTGAATACCTACTAATACTGTGAAATGTTCAGTACATTAGCAAGAAATATGTGTGTTTGGTGATGAGATTACACAAATAAAATCTTACTTTTATAGTTCATATGAAAAGTAATTAAACATCCAGGTTAATAAGAAAAAAAATATGTTATTAAAGCCACCACAAGTAAGGACAGCAAATGACAAAACACAAAAAAACACCACAGAACAAAAAGTCTGAGGCACTGCAAGGCCGGTCAGTTATCTCTGGCAGACAACTTTCAGTGATCCAATCAAATTTTAATCTGTCGATATTTACATGTCTGGTCAACACTGACTGGACATACGATATGAAATACACTCGACCAACGACCAATATGTAGCCAGTGATCCAAGAACTTTCCCGGTGAGGATGCAGTGTTGCACAACGGCGTGTTTCAGTAAAAACACGTTCCATCTTTTTGTTGGACAAGTCACTCTGTTGGAATTTGCCAAAGGAAGTGCAAATGTTTGATGAAAGGGAGAGTACAGCCGGCCTTTTGTCATTATTGCATTGATTACTGGAACTTCTTCTCTTCAAGTCCAGTCATTTGAACTAAAACCGCTGTGTGAGGGATCATCAAAAGTTCAGAGCGTTCCTCTGCAGGAGCGTCAACGGGACTGTTATTGTTGCATGGTTGTTGAGTTTTAAGAGTGAGAATATGAGTTTGTGAAAAAGCTTGAAAAAAATGAATTTGCATACCTGCTATAATAATTCAACAACAGATGATCCTCCATCCATTTATATTTTAATTTTATTTATATATATATATATATATATATCAAATTTATCAGATTTTCCTTTTAAAGCGGCTATAATCAATATTTTTATGTCACAAAATGCTAAATTACATGATGAATTGACTCTGTGATGAATTCACAGAGAATTATCACCTGACTCTGCAGTCCCCCTCAGCTCTACAGAGTATTTTAGTATCTTTCAGCTCGTTGTTGAGTTTTTTCTGCCCCGCAACTTTACTGTTTTGGTTCACTCTCACAGCTCTAGTTAGCATTGTTTCAGCTGCAGAAGGCAGCCATTTTTCAAGCTCTTAAAACCCAGTGCACACTTCCTGCCCACCATCAAATGACAAACACACGAATTTAGCGACAGGCTAGTGAACATATTGTAGCATTTTATTTCGCTCAAGGGTCACCAAAAACAGAGCAGAAACACGACTCCAGAGGAATGCTAATGTTGCTTCATGTCTGTTGTGTAAATAAGCAACGTTTTGCTAACAAGTTTTCCATATCAACTTAAAAGGTGAGAATATATCAATGTTATAAGAAACTAGAAACTATCTGATGCACACGGGCTACTACTTTTTCTCCACAAGATTCTGGTGCACACCAGGCAGTATCCCGTGTGCACATGAGGTCATTTCTGGTGAACACCAAAAATTTGTGGGAAAAAACGTTTTTGCTCATGTCCTTATGGTACTCAATGGAAATCTTCATTATAGATAAGGTGCTTAGAACAGAATTAACAGTTACATCCACTTGTTACAAATATGTGTATTCAGTTTTTGGTTTGACATGCACTTTATATGTATGTTTTTACACTGGAATACAATTTAGTGTAAACTGCCCATTCATACTGTTGAAGTGACATTGTGCATAAAGTCTGAAGAAGGAACTGCTGAGCTAGGTGCCCATTTTAGAAATAAATGCAGCAAAATGTTACACCAAGTCAAGGCAGCAAGTTTCATGTTGAAGAAAGAGGCTTTATTTTCCTCTCCAGCTGTGGCTGTTCTTGTTGGCAGTGCGTTTCTTCTTGAGAAGAATCCTGGCTGCAGTCTGAACAGTCTCTCTCTGGCTGAAGTTTGAACCCCGGACCGTGATAAATGAGCGAGAAGCGCTGTAATTCACTGTCACTCTCTGGTGGGTCCTTAAAGACTGGTGGTACTATTTTCACCCAAACGACTCGCCTAGTAGCCAATGTTGTCACAAACTGTACTTAACGTAGAGCTCAGCTAAAGATGATTGAGTAGAAAAATCATTTTGAAAATTAAAATTAAATCCAAAGACATGTAAGGTTAGTGATCTATTTTTCAGGCTGAAAAAACTGACAGGTTGCTGTTTGTGAACCAGTTGAGGGTCTGCCTGTAAACTTTAGAAAGTCAGATAGTTGACTCAAAGCCCAGTGAGCAACCTGACATGATATATACAGTGTTAAAGCTGTCTTGTTTAAATTATATGAAGCTGGATTAAAACAAGGCGACTGTGTTTATGTGAAGTTTCTCTCCATCCATAGCTGTGGTTAGCCACAGCATTCCTGCCACAGATACCATTTTAGTCATACCTGCTTCTATGCACAAGCCGCAGGAGCAAACAGACACCCAAATAATTATTCCATTTGTCCAGATGACTATACCATTCAGCCACCCAAGAAATGGTGCAAAGTTGAAAACTGCTTATATTTGACCGAAGGAAAGTCAGCATACTTAATCCCGATGAATAACACAAAAGCTGATGAACTATTAGTAATAATTCCAGCACTGATTCATCACAGTGAGGATCAGACTACAAAGCTTTTGTTCCACATGGAAGTTTAGCTTGGTTTTTACGATGGATTTATGGAAATGAGAATTCTATAATTATAGCTCCATAAAGGGAGCATTTGGGGAAAAATAAATCCTGGTGGTGTGATACGCCTTGACTTTAAAGATGTTGCGGTTTTTAATTCCTGGTGTGTGGCACGCTAATAAATGTCACAGAGGATATGCTGTCCGAAAGCCAATATGCTATTTGTGGGCAAATAAAACAAATTTCCAAATTATTTTACACAATTTATATGTATCAAAACATTCCATCTTTCCTTTTCTAAATTTAAATTAAGTGAAGAAATGAGGGAACTGAAGACTGAAGTACTGAATGAGTGATCATTTAATGTGACAAAGGTTGCCCGAAAGTGGCACAACTATAATTTTTGCATCTATAAAATGCAGCACTTTGCATTGTGGGATTGTTGTTTTTTGTTCCACTGTGGATTTTTCGAGGGCGCTACATAGTGAATACACTGACACACATTTTACCGTGTTCGAATGCTAACGTTTGCTAATTAGCACTAAACACAAACAGCTGAGGCTGATGGGAATGTCATCAGTTTTGCAGGTATTATGCAGAAAAATGTCCAAATGTATCAAATGTCATGGCACTTCATCCAATACTTGTCTAGGTATTTCACTCTGAACCAAAAATGTCAACCGCCTGGTGGCACTAGATGAAAAGTCAGGGGATCACCAGCGTCAGTAGGATTCATCATTTGGGCACCATGGATATCTGTACCAAATTTCCATCCAATAGTTGTTGAGGTTTCAGTCAGGACCAAAGTGGTGGACAGGCTGACCAACAGGCGGACATCCTCGGCTCAGGGGCATCACTCCTACAATGTATGCTATGATGCAGATCAGCTTTGCATGAGTCATTTGTCCCTTTGGGTGGCAGTATTCACCTTCACAGCTGAGGTCATTTTTCTTTTCACAGAATACAGGTTTTTATGAAGGTTGTGCAAATGATACCAATACCTTTAAAGCTTTTTAACAATCTGGAAAACCAATTGAAGTCAATGTCTATGATTAGTATCAAAATTCAGCTCCTGGTCCTTTGAGGATCACATCTTCTGCTACTGAATAGACTGTTATTCCAAAAGGTATTACAGACTTTGTTTTGGCTTTGAAAGGTCAATATATCATACAAAGTATTGAGTATTGAGTAACACGTGCCTCGCAGACATTTTTATTTCTGTAATACAACACTTTTATTTCATGTGCAAAAACTACTTTCCAGGAAAATCACTATGGGTCACAAATTCTGCATTGAAAAGAACGTTTTCATTTATTCCCTTTACTCATGTTCGGTGTCACATGAGGGCAAACTCCAGAGAGAGTTCATTATTGCAACATTGTGGCCACATGGTGACCAAATGCATTTATTTTATTCACTCCCTGTGTGATTAATGTGGGTATTTGAATAAAATATACTCCTTTTCACAGACAGACACTGTTGTGCTTGTGTCGCTAGGCAATATGAGGATATTACAGTGATCCTTTAAGTATGAAACTGCTATTATTTTCATCATGTTGAGCTGATGACTGTGAAATGTGTGTGTGTGTGGGGGGGGTACGCATCCTAGATTTGCACACCACTTGAACAAGAGGATCTGATTGCAATGAAATTAACATACTAATTTAATTTTAAATTAATATCTTCTCATGTCTGCACGGTCAATATGTAGCTAAAGCAACACCCAGTTAACTTGGGAACGGGGTAGCAGCTATTTTCCAAAATGTCAAAAATGCTTTAAGGCCCCTAAATTAAGTTTCAGTACACTGAACTCGTGCTCTTCATTTTTTAATTCAACACAAGAGCAAATTAAGCTTTAACTAAAAGTGTTTTAAAAATAGCAATTTATTGTTTCACATTCCTCACATGGCTACCTTAGGCTCTTTCTGCTATTATCAACCATCTAATCACCAGTTGCTAGTCTTTGCCAGATCCTTACACCTAAAACACCCAAGTACACATTAATTCTTATGTAAGTTGTTGCTCCAGATGTCTAATTAGATCCATTTCAGAAGCCGTTCTGTATGAGTCCTCTGTCTTGAGAAGTGAAATGTGAGCCAGGGGAATTTACATGATAAAACTGAGTACAATTTCATGGTGAAAAGCCATGGAAAATCTCCTTGTTAAGGAAGATAATTGAGCTTCTGTGGTTGTCTCATATTTACTTCCCCTGTTGTGTCTGTTTACAGTGAGGCCTTCTTAGTAGACAGTGAATAATTTGGGTGTTGATGACTGGAACATTTGATCAAATTCGAATGGGTTTATGGCTGTCCCCTCTTCCTTTTATTGTTAATATAATGAATACAGTCATCCTCTGTGGGGAAGGCCAAACCGCAGGCCTGTTCATGTACACGCTCAAACTTCATTGGTTCCACTCACAAAATACTGTGGCCTATCCAACATCTTCATTGACTGGATCATTGGAGTTATTAATTAATACATATTCTACTATGACAATGGAGCTCAATATTTTTCTGTTACAGTATCAAAATGCTGCCTATAAAATCTTTTCCATTTCTCTATCAGGAGCACATACAAAATAGCCCTTCATTCATTAATTTGGTAGGCGTTTATTTCATTTATTCCAAAGCACATCACGTATGAATTATTTGTCAACCATCAACATTTTTTGATAGCTTTATTAAAGCAGCACAAATCTTTTTTTTTGCCTTTGTGGGCAGAAATCCTCAAAAATGTCACATGCACGTTTGACGTATTGTGGCATTATGAGGCTAATTTGTTTGCAAACAGTTGCCTCTTTACTCATCCAGCAGATTTGGTGTAACATTAGACCAGTGAGACTGAACCAAAACAGTAAAGTTGCTTGCTGTAAAACCTAAAAATGAGCTTAAAGATGCTGAAATGCTCCACAAAGCTGATGGAAACAGAAGAGTCGGGTAATAATTCTCTGTAGGTTCGTCACTATGAGCAACACCTTTCACATTAGCCCCTTTTGTGACCTCAGCACTCCGTACAGCACTCGTTGTCATCCAGTCACGTAGCATACCTTCCGCCAATCTCAGGGGGAAAGTAAAAACATGATTTTTTACCTATTATTATCCAGCAGTGGATAGTGTGTCTTCAATGGTATTTTTATGATCTCATATAAGTCTATTTTCTGCCCTGAATGATAAAAATGTTTTCCCAGGGTGAAACCAACGTTTAAATCCAGTATTTCCGCAGACCGCACCGTTCTGCTTGCCTTCTTCACTGGAACATACGTTTAGTCCGCTGTCCGTGTCTGGCAGAGTCTGTGGAAATATCGTATTTAACTTTGGTTTCGCCCAAGGCAAACATTTTATCATTCAGGGCAGAAAGGAGACATCTGTGGGATCGCAAAAAACACTTTTGAAGATACAATCAGCCTCTGGATAATAGGTGAAAAAGGAACGTTTTGATCTTTCCCCAAAGGTTTGTGTAGAGAGTGCTATGTGACCACGGAGTAACACACTGGATCCTGAGGTCACAAATGGGACATCATGTGGTTATTAAAGAGTATCATGAGGTTAACGACATTGCCATCATTGATGTCTGCTATGGTTGAGCTGAAAATGTCTGAACATTCTGAACATAGAACCAGGCAAAAGGCAACATATCGTCCTCTGTGAATGGGCTGATCAGTAAAGCATGTGTTGTTTTTTAGTGAGGAATGGAATAACTGATAAGGAGCCATCACTCTGTGATCAGGACCTGTACATGTAATCAAATGGATTTTTTCCCCCTTTTGTCTAATGTGATATTATTGAGACTACAGATGGAGAACAATCCGCAGTGTTCCCTGATCGATCTAGTCCACATGTGGTGTCTTTTATCAAGATCCTGTTGTAGGAACCACAGAATGAAAGAACAGCAGGCCAGGGTTGGCTTGAATGAGGCTGAACGGTGACTTCAAGCAAACTCACAAACAGCCACTGTGAAGCAATCTGTGAACCTCAGACATGACGTGTTAGAGACAACCTGGCCCGCTGAGAAGGCTTCAAATGTTTATTAATGAGCTCCTCAGACTCACCACAGTTATGTTGCTGGATGCTTATAAAGACATGATCTAATTCTGTAACATTCTCAAGCCCGTCAGATTACAGCTTCACTCTTCGCCGCGCAGCCTGCGGATCACTTTGTAATGTCATCTAAGATGGTATTGTCACAGATGTTAATCGTCGTAATAGGCCAGGAGTATTTGAGAGTGAGGCAGCGGTCACATTCACTAAGTTTTTCTTGCCTGCCGAGGAAGCTGTGTTGGAAATATTAACATGATGTTGAGGCCAAACGCAAGTCAGAATCATTAACGGTCTGATACCCAGCATTTGCGGTACGGATATCTCTTTCTGTGCGTCTCAAGAGCAAGATCAACACAAAGGCAGCGAAGCTATCGGAGCTCTAAGTGATTTAGCAGAAGGAAATTGGTTGTCTAATGTCTACAGAGAGGTTTGTGCAGAGGTACGCTCGCAAGTTTTCCATGATTGCATGTTCAAATCACAATAAATAACCCTCTCTGCTGAGCCACTGAGCCCGAGGTCGAATGTTCTGTTGCCCTGCCAGATGCAATTGCCATTTAGAGAGCCTGGTGAGGCGCTTACGGTGTAAAATACCTGCAGTGGTGCTTACCACTCGCACCACTAGAGGGGAGACACTGGGTCTTCTGAGAGATTCAATATAAATCATAGAGTGAAGTTATATGAACAGCCTGCTTGGTGTTAAGCTTTGATAGAAGCACACCAAAGTGTGTGGCACTTCCTTGACACACATGCCCTCCACCTGTGTATTTACATCATATCCAGTCTGCAGGAAGGTTCAGTGCAGCCGTGTTTCCTCGAATCTAAAGGGAACTTTTAGAAAATAGGTGAATTCCTCTTGAGTTTACATTTCCATTTATTGCCCCTGCTGTCTCCATGTTCTCATGCTGAAAAACAGAGGATTTTCCTCACCATATAAGAACTGTGTCGTAAACTCAGCCCGTACGGTAAATGATATCATCGGAATAAAGACAGAAACGAGGTGCAAAAATGGCTCGTAGCAGTCTTGAAATTCTTTTCGCTGTAGATAATTTGCAGCGCAGACAGACACCATATGGGATTGTATTTGCGGGGCTGTAATCCCGACACAGCTACAGCAGCGAACGTGACAGCGAATTCTTGCTGTTTCATGTTCTGACTTTGTGTGTAACACGGAGATCAGAGAAAATACTTTGCCTCCATTTAAAAATCGTGCTTAGAAGACCCTCGAGGTCGACAAAACCGCAGAAAAAGAGCTCGACGCAGGAGGCTGCTCTCAGTGTGTTAATCCCACAACTTTCCAGAAGGTTTTTTTGTCAGCTTGGTTGAGTAGACTTTTGGCTGTTGGGTCCCTTTTTACTGTAGAGGTATAGGCACAATCAGCTTTTCCATGTGGTGGACATTCCAGCCCACATCTGCTTTCAATATAGCCACATGTCCAGCTGTTTCAGACCTATAGGCTACCACCAGTCTTTCCCCAGCCAGTCCACTGAAGCTATAAATGTGAATGGCTTGGACATTGTACAAACCCATGCAGTGCTGCGTTGTCATAGTGTTTAAAAAAGCAATTAGATGCTGTATATAATATTATTATTGGTGCATATGTAGTAGCATATCAAATTAATAAGATGATATTGTGTTACAAGCACAAGATTAATGCTCAAAGGTTTTCAACATTACACATCTGAACTCACCAGGTTGACTGTAGACAGCAGAGAGGCTAGGATTAATTTAATTGCTGTTGTTTACATATTTCATAACACCAAAGCCACATTTACTATTGAAGTCGCATCCAGAGGATTGTCTTTTGCTTGTAGCTTGTTGCTTGTTAGAGAAATTACAGCTCTCTGTGGAAGGAAGCGAGCGCACATCCTAGTGGGACATCTGCTTTTGATGTACAATTTAAATCAAAAGAAACAACCATGTCTTTGCTTGTCTAGCCACAGCTGCGTGATGAGCATCACATCCCCTCAGCGTGTTATTTCCTTCGTCTCTTACGCGTTTCCACACGTGCACTGATGCCACACCGAGACGGAGTTGAGAGAAACTGATCAAATCTGCATCAGGTATCAGCAGCTACTGCCTGGCCTCTGTCCAAAGGTAAACTGGATGCAGACGAGACAAGAGCATACACATTCGCTGTAGGAGCCCTCGGGGACTTTTTTTCTCGTCTTAATCTCTATAGATCTGTAAAAGACTCCCGGCAGATATATTTAAAGTCGCTCTCCACTCAAAAATGTGTTTTGCTTATTGTTAGTGTACTTCATTAGATGTTTTACTTCACTGTGCAGAATGATGTGTGTGCAGAGTTTGACACTAGAAGGCTGTTTTCACATTCATCTTGCTGAAGGGGGAAAGTTTCTCTGTGCTTACATTAGCCCTGTTTCATCCACTGCATGGGACACAACCAGTTCCCATAAAAAAGCTTTTTTACTCTTTATCAGAGATGGGGACGTGAACCACTTATATATTTGTCAAACCAACCAGTTAATTCCCTTGTAAAAACCCAAAGTACTTTTCTAATAAAGCATGAATCTCACCTTTGTGTCACTTGTCAAAGTTTGGTTTCGAGAGTGGAATTGGCTCATTGCTGTGGCGTTTGGGGGAAAGAAACACTTACTATGAATAGTGGTTCTCACTAACCATCAAGTACCAGTGGGTGTTTACCGTCCTACGGTCTCAGGGGGCAGTAATGAGCTTGGCGCACCACAATGAGGTGAAGAAACTGCAGCATTACAAAAGGTGAGATTTAGGTTTACTCCCACACAATGGGTAAAACAGTCACAGACGGGGCTATGCTCACCTTAAATCTGACACTTGCATGTACGAGCATGATTCTGTGACATCACAACTAGTTTGGAAGCCAAAAAAAGCCAAAAACCAGCTGTAAACACAACACTGACATATGATCACCTTTTAAGTTAATATGATGGACTTGTTAGCATACAATTGCCTACTTACACACACAGCAGATATGGAGTAGCATTAGCATTCATTTGGAGTCACATCTCTTTTAGCTCTGCTTTTGGTCTCCACCAACTCCTGAGGAAAATATCGGTCTCTTTAGCTTCTAAATGCGCCATTATGTTCACCAATTAGTTTCTAACTTTCTCTGTCTGCTGTTTGGTACTGAGCAGGTAGTGCACAGTGGGTTTTTGGAACTTTTTTGATGAAAACAGCTGCCTGCTGCTGCCGGAAACAACGCTACAAGAGCTGCGAGAGTGAACCAAAACAGTGACGTTGCACCAAGAAAGCCAAAACAATGAGCTGAAAGACACCGTAAAGCTATGTAGAACTGAAGGGACATGTGGACTCAGGTAATATTTCTCTGTTGGTTCGTCACTACGAGACACCTTTCGCATTATACCATCCATTGTTATTATTAGAATATTCATTATAGCCAATTTAAACTCTTGAAATCAAAAATATTCATAGATTATGGATTTTCAATGAGAGAGAAAGAACAAATGTAATTTTTTCATAGGTTATCAAACTTTTTGTGGAAAAACATATCAGATACAGTATTTCTATATATACTAAAACATGTCTGGAAGGGATCTTAAATAGTTAACTTGCTCTGTGTTTGTTTCTCAGCAGGTCTGACCCTGGATTTTCATTTTATGATACATTTCCATGATAAGGTTTCTCAAGAATTACGTTTCTTCCAGATTTGGTGTTCAGCATGTCAGTTTAAAGCTTTAAAGGGTGTTTTTAACACATCAGATCGGTGCACCAGAGTCTTGTTTCAGTCTCTCATCAGCAGCCGTCTGGCAGGACCCATTAGGGACAACTCCGATCATTCCTCACACACTGAATTTGCCAGCTGTTGCTGAAGATAAACACCATAATCACAAATGCTATTTTCAGCACTCAGTCCATAAAATGCCCTGTCAGGTCATTAAGGGCACACAGTGCATTCAAAAATAAAGTTAAATGACTCGTTTGCCTCTTTTATCCTACATTAACATTTCCTCCCTGGCTGGTTAATGTCTACCTTCATGTAGAGTGTCTTTTACTCTGTCTGTTACCACCTTTATCTATGTACTGGCTGTCAAGCAACTATTCCCTCCCCTCATCAACCCAAAATAGCCCTTTGCCATCAACTTGCCATCACTGACTTGAGAGTTCATGTGGTAATAGAGTCTGGACTCGTCTGACCCTGGTTCTCATCTGGACTTTGGAACTGTGTCAAGCTGCCCTGGAGGGGAGCTGGTCAGACTGGAAAGATCCTTTCCTGGGGTGCTGCAGAGGGACCGCAGCCAATTGTTCTTTAGCTGTTTATTTGTCTTTTCCCAAGCAATCTTTCACACATTCCTCAGCTTTTCCCATGTTTGTTGCGTTTGGTAGTTAAAGATAAGACTAATTACATTTTCCTCTCTACTGGACTGTTTTTAATCATCTGGTGGTCAAACTAAATCACACAAGTCTCAGTCCAGGGACTCCAGTCCTGATTTACAGTAGTAGACAAGCTCTGCAAGTATACATCCAACTGCTTAGGTCAATAATGCCTTGATCTGCTTCCAGCGCAGCCTTCCCAATGTTAAACTGTTTTACAGATGAGGAGCACAATGCTGTTTCTCAGCAGATAAATGTGCCCCCTGGAGCAGTGTCAGCATTTTTAAGGTGACAGCTGATGCTCATAGGTCAAGTTCTCTTGTGTGTTTAGACCGTCCTTCAATCAAAGGGGTCAGTCTCCTCGCTGATCCCTCAGGCCAGGAGCATGTTGCAGCTTCCACTGGTCAGTGCAGATGGCGAGGAGTGGAATTTGCTGTTGTTCATCCAAGAGGCTTGATTTGTCACAAACAGAATGAACTAACTTCTAGCTGTAATTCCATTGGATTGAAAAAATAATGTTCTTTGGCCAAACTTGAGCTTGTATGATTGTCAAAACCTACCCACTCAGGTGGACAATAGATTTAAGTTTTCCACTGGAAAGACATATCAAAATAAAACACAACTTCGAAGAACTGTAAAACTGCTGCTGTGTCAGCAGTTTAAAAGCTGAATTCCAGATAAAGAGTGCTCCCACAGGGGAGGGAGTTTCCAGCGTGGAAACTACTTGCTTTTGACTCATCAAATTGCTTGTAAATGTAGAAAGATGTACAGCGTCGATGTTTTCTCATTTGAAAAATGCTTCCATACTGAAGCATCTTTAAACCAGGAGCGAGCTTACATAACAGAGTGAGAAGTGTAGAGTAAAATGATATAAAAGCTATACAGCGGTGCTTGGCAATAATAACAGAAAATGACTGAGGGTGGTTAACACTTCCATATGCCATGACCAAAGTATTTACTAAATTATAGGTTTTCAGGCATTCTTTCAATTCATGCCCCAGATATGCCATCCAGGCTCTTGTCATGTAGCTTAACAAGTTGCCATAATTTATTATCACAAGTCTCTCACTCGAAAACACTGTCATAAGTATTTTCCACTGTTCCATTTACGTGCATTTCTGCAGAATCTGTGATGACAAGAAGAAGAGCAAAGACCTTGTTTTGATCCCTTAGATTTTTGTACTGCATATACTAGACTCAAATGGCCAGCAGGTGATGATCTGTAACCAACAAATCCCATGAAGCAACCAAACAATGTGTATGATAATAAACAGCTGGGCTCTGTAGTTTTTAGCCAAATTTACTCAAACAGGAGAAAATAGTGTAATTTATTGGGGACTATTTTCAGGATTAATATACAATTGCTGGAGTGAGTATTTATAGCATCAAGACAGTGTATTTGGGATTGACAAAAAAAAAGCAAACTACAGTGCCCAAGTTCACTGTACTGAACTGGGACAATGGCAATGTATGGCAGAGGAGTAAGACATATGAGGTTGTGACTACACAGGCAATACTTGTTGGTAGGATCAAGTCAGTGTTGGTTTTGGTCTTTTCGTGGAATTTTTTGACAATAAGAAGAATACTGAATATTGCCAGCCATATCCTTTAAACAAAGAGGTACTCTCAGGCCCAAGTCAGCACAATCTGTCTCATCTTTTCTGTCGGCACAATATAGTGTTTCTAGGACTGTTTGTAATCCATCATTTTGTGACTGAGTGGCACTTAAGCAGGAGCTTGTCCAGCCATCATTTACCGTCATCAAAACTGGAATGTCCATAACTCCAATAATTCCTTTTTTGGAAAACAGAATGACTAAAGCCACATAAAATCACATCCCCATATTTCTACAATTGCATAAAAATATCACTCACTCTTGACCACAATCCCTCAATGGGCTTAAAACAATATTATGATGGAAACTGAGCAACACACCCTGTCTAAATCTGAGACTTCAAAGCGATGAGTTTTAAAATGACATTTTCCAGTTAGACTCACTCAAGGTTCTTATTTGTCACAGATTAGACGGCTCACATTCTTTGTACATAGCCGTGTGATTCAAACCACTTTCTAACAGCAGTTGCATTGATGCTGTTTTATTTTGGCAGATCGATAGCTCGGTTTATCTGCCAAAGTAGACCTTGTTAAACTCATCCACCATCCGCTGAGCAAATTTAAACATCACACATCTGTCGAATGTGTTGCTTGGTGCTGAAAGGAACCTGGTCAGAAAGTGGAGTTAGAGCAGGGTAAAAGAGCAGTTCTTGTCTGAGAGGTCTTACCAACAGATGCTTATGTGATTCATATGCTGATCAGGGATGTGAAGGACTTTTATTTGTCCTTTGTAAATGTCTGCAGTGTGATGCCTTCATCGGGCCTCTGTCCTGCTGGATAGCTGACATTCCTGACTGTGTCTTAGATCCAGGATCAGTCAGACATGATCTGCACACACAGCACACGCACAACGTTACTCTCCGTTAGGAAAACCAAAAGGCTACTTGTGTCAAGGTCCCTTTTATTTTATAAAGTGCTTGTGGTCAGCAGAGGTTTCCTCTCTTCTGAACTTGTCAATGGTTCAAAGTCCCCTTGTGTTTTTTGTGCGGAGATTGAAGTCGGAAGAGCCTCCGATAGTCCCATCGTCCTTGAGTGCTGCATGAGTGCTTTTTAAACATACCTGACTCTGTTTATTTTGCGCTCCACTGTATACTCAAGTAAACAAAGTCTAACAACTCACAGGGTCTACTTGTATGCTTCCACTTGTACATATCTCTTTAAAGTTTGACTGCTATGCTGACAAAGCTCTGCCATATCTGCCTGTAACACCTAACTACAGTAAATCTTAATCTGAGCTTTGATGAGCACAGCAAGACAGTTGTTCAAACTTATTTCTATTGACTGAAGAATATTTCCCAGCTCTGTACCAGGCAGGCAAGATGGCCCGAACGCTTATAAATCTGACTAAGTATCAGGAGCAAAAGCCTGCTAAATATACTCAAAGTTTGGAGGGTGTTTGTTCACCAGCTGGAGGTGAACCTGACCGGCTCAGCCTCTGCGGTGGGCCACACCGGGAGACCTCACATGTTATCTACACCCATCAGACACCCATTTAGAGACAGACTGCACGCCACATGCCCAGTCAACAAAGAAACTGAGAGACAGATAACTGTGCTTTTACACGAGTTCCCTTTCACAATCAGTGAAACAGCATTACACAGAGGTGACTCAGTGAACGTTTGCTACAAAGCAGGTGTTGGCGCCAACTCTGCTCCAATACTCAGTGCGTTACTCAGACCACAGCTGCTGAAAATTAATCTTCACTGTCCAATCCAAGTGTTTAAAAGCATGTTAAGTTAAAAACAATATATATATATATATATATATATATATATATATATATATATATATACATATATTTAATTGTTATACACATCATTATAATTATATCTTTTATTATAAAGAATTGTAGAATTTCTATCAGAAATATCCTGCTATAATTATTATACACTATTACTAATCATTTTTAAAGGGTAAAAGAACAGGTACTTGTAGATATGATATCCTGCTTCTGACCGATATATTTGATGGGACCCTTCGTTCAAAAGGTCAAACTTTATTGGCTAGTTAAAAGTGACAGTTTAAACAAGAGGTTAACATTTTACAAGGACTGGCTGTTGTGAATCCTCACCTACCTCCCAACTCATGCCCTGCAACTGAACACACCACAGCAGACACACATTACACACATTACACACACTCCTTGAGGTTGTGGTTGTTTGTGTTGCTGAGATGTACAGTAGCAGCCATCCTGTGCAGACAGCAGAGGCTGCGGCGCTGGCCTGGATACATGAGAGCCCCTCAGGAGGAAAATGGGATTCTAATAAATCCTTCAGCCGGGGGAGAGGGAGCTCTATAAAAACTGCCCTCCATTAAAAACACTCAGCTGTCATGGCTTGTCTTTGTACTCAGCACTGTGAGTGATTTAATCGCCAACCTCTTTACTGCTAGTGCTTTTCTAAGAGCAAAAGCGAAAGGGGCAATTAAAGTTGCTATTTGTTTGGGCGCTACAAATGCACCATTTTGGCGAAGAGAAGAGTTATATAAAGCCATGTGATAACATATGGAAAATTAAGTCATATTTTTTTGTCATATGCAGTAAAACATTTGTATGTGAAGGGATCTAAAGTATGTAAAATTTAACTTTTTAGCCACGCCAGCGGCATAGCTGCAGGGATGGCAATGTTGGTCTGTTGGAGGGTTGGTTGGTCCGCCGCTTTGGTCCAAACTGAAAAATCTAAACATCTACTAGATGGATTGGCACCAAATTTTGCACAGACATTCATGGTTCCCAAAGGATGAATCCTATACTGACTTTGGTGATCCCCCTGACTTTTCCTCTTCCGTCATGAGGTTCCCATGTGTGTTTCTGAGTGAAATATCTCAGCAACTATTGAATGGGTTGCCATGAAACTTAGTCTCACCAGAATGAAATGTAATAACTTTGGTTACCCCCTGACTTTTCATCTAGCTGCATCATCAGGTCAAACTTTTAAATTGTCCAAACTTTAGGTTATCATGCTGACATTAGCATTTAGCTCAAAGCACCGCTCTGCCAAAGTACAGCCTCATTGAGCCGCTAGCATGGCTGTAGACGCTCGTCTTGTTTGATTCAGATATTTCAGTGAACAGAAAGAATCAGATATCATTAAGAAAAAAGTACAATAAGCTCAATTTTTATTCCTTTATTCTCTCTAGATCTGCTACAAATGTGCAAAAAAAGTCAGCGTTGTGACAGCATACTAGTGAGCTGTGAGTGATATGATCTTGGTTTGTTTGGGAAAAGCACTGTGTGGAACATGTATACTCCATTAAGCATTTACCTTCCAACTTGTCTTGAGGCAGGAAAGAGACAACATTATAGAGGCTGCTGACAAAGTTCCAAGTAATCCCTCGGATGTTTCAGACACAGGGAGCCTGATATTTGTTTTAGACAGGAGGAGGATTTAGAGCTTTAGCTGTTTTGGGTTTTCCAACACTTCAAATGTCAGTGTCACCTTTTGAAGTACCAAGATCAAATTACAACATCACAACCCTTAATCCACGAAAGGAAGATGTCGTCTTCTTCTCTTCTCTTTGGAGAATACATGCCTGCTTTCGTGTTGATTGTCATCTCTTTGTGTCCTGTTGTCAGTTTTCTGAATTGCTGTGTCAGTCATTTGTCACAGTCATCACATAAAGCCACCGAGTGATGAGCTTCAGTGGCAGGAAAATAACCATATGGTCCTGTCTGAAGTCTGGTCTTAGTTTTCTTAATGGGCATTTTAAAGTTAACATGTATTTAGGACACAGTTGACTGTTTTGTTGTAGCTGTGGTAACCCATTAATTCATAAGTTTCACATTCCCCAGTGGCACTTGAATGGTCTGTTTTAATTATAGAGGTTTCTGGGATACATCAGCCAAGACAGCAAACTTAAAGCAAAATATTATGAAGTTGTAATGAGATCAGGGTGATTTATGGAAACTAATTGGGCTCTGTTGTCATTATTTGGATTACCGTCGTCATGATACATCGACTTCTTGACGTCTGCATAACTTGGTCAGTGGGCTTATGTGCCAGGACCTGGAGGCGAGAACGGGAGTCTTATGAGTCTGCATTGACTACGAGAATTTTTCTTCAGGGATCAATAATGAAGTTTTATTTTCAGCATTTGCATTGCACGTTCTGGCCTGTTTCCACAGAATATGTTTACATCATTTTAATTCATTCTCAGGGCCCAATATTGTGTCAATTATGACTTTATTATTAATTCAGGAAATACCCTATAAACCTTAATTGCAATTTTTGAAAAAACAATATCAATCATGTTATTGTTATCCCTAGATACTGTAGAATTGGAAACAAATTCATGAAAAAAGAATAATATAGGGAGTTTGTTTTTTTCTGCAGGGCATCCGAACCCTACCAGCAGCTTTTCTTGGCTGAGTTTCTTCCTCCTGATGGGGTCTGGAAAACATATATCCCTGCAAGGGGCTCCAGTAGATGCTGCTGCTCATTGCTACAGCCCAGCAGGCAACGCACCCCTGTATTATGCCTCCCAATGGGAGCACCACCGGAAAGTGTCAGTCACGAGACTTTGGCATCTGCAGCCTGAGGGAAGCAAAACACTTAGCTTCTGTTTCTCCACTTTCCTTGACACAGCACGTTGCCAAGGGCACATGCCCACTGTGCAGGACCTCCAATGGAGTATCACACGCAATGCAGAGCGCAGGGAAGCGGTAGCTGGACGTGAATAAGTTGGTAAGTTTGGCTCCATTGGAGAAACTGCTCGCTGTCATGTCGTATTCAAAGTTTCATCTATCATCAGCCGCATTGGCTTGTGCTGCATCTCCTTTCAGCAGATGACAAAATACTCTCACAGGGCCAATACTCACAGGCCCAGCTGTCTGTAAACACAGCATTGATACCGTTGCATGGTAGGAATGTCAGCTCAAGTGTTTCCTTGAGCCACACAGAGCTTGGTACCGCATATCTCTGACTGTTCCGGTGTGTGGTGTGAAAAGCCTCTGAGCCTTTAGATGTGAATATCAAAATTAAACAGACATTTCAAAGGAAATATCCAAATAAGGGACATAGGGGTTGAGATGTTTCCTGGCACACTTCTTGTCCAATCAGTGCTGTCTTAGTAAAATTGTCAGGGAAACAAAAGGGCTTCAGTGCAGCGTGGTGCAGTCTCTGATTGATTCACCAGTTTGTCTTCATCAGCATTTAGAGGAGTCTGATGAAAGAGGCTTTGACCTTTCTGCTGATTTGGAACATTACTCATCCCTTGCTATTTCTTAAAGCTCTAGATGGAGTTTTCTCTTCTCTTCTTCTGTCTGGAATCATCTGCTAAAGAAATCTCACTTTGGCCTTTTGGAAATGGATTTGATCTGTGAAGCTGCACCAAGGACCTGCGCCACAGTTTAGAATAAAACTCACCAGGAGAGAGGGCCGGTAGAGAGAAAACATTATATATTCACTAATTGCGATCAGACATAGGCCATAAACCACAGAGGTACAGTAAGGTACACTGTAACTAATACATACTGTAGCCTAATAAGCGGAAATAATCACGTGGAATGAGCCTTTAAAACCAGCAGGAAGTCAGGGGGCAAATGCAGGCATGTGTCCCAGCATGTGTTTTTGTTTAGTAGCTCTATCTGTTACCTTTCACAAACAAAAAAAGACAGACAGTGATTCTTGTGCCACTCTACATCTACGACCGATGTCAACCTGCATCAAGATCGAATGGAATAAATGCACACGCAACACTGTTCAATCTTCATGTTTATACTGTACAAGCTCCCAATTGGAAAATGTTGCATGCAGCTGTCTGGTGACTGGTCGTAGTGTTCCCCATGTGCAGAACAAATCACAAGGCTAAATATGGTCCCTAGCATTTGTTGTTGGCAGTTCATCAGACATGATCTGATAGCCTATAAGAACTGCAGTGCTCCAAGTCGAGATCTTTGCTGATAAATTGTCAAAAGGAAAAATAACGGTGAGTGCATTTCCACTTTGCACTTAAAACAAGTTTGTAATGGTTACACTCTGTATAGGAACAATAACTTTCTATAAACTGTACTTTTTTATAGTATAGTATGTATAGTATTCTTATGCAGCCGCAGCAGCACTGCAGAGATAACACTATTCCTAATATGGTGAATAAGCCCTCTGTCTCCTGCTTTCACCGGGGAAAGCCTTTTTGTCCAGAGGCATCCAGACAGACGCCCACCCTCACCTCACCTCAAAACAGCCCCACTAAAACATGGAGTCTCCATTTGGTCCCCAGAGACATAACTCGAGCATGCTTCAACTTTACCGTAAACACTCAGACATGACAGCAAGAGTTATAACACCAGTGGAGGGAACCTCCGATTTGTGGGGCATGGAAAGATCCGAACAAGTGGGAGGGGGGGTAAGGGGTTCCCGGCACTCTTAAAGGGTGATGACCCGATATTTCATCCCCTTTTTCTGAGAAATCACCGTTTTTTTTGTCAGAGAGGGGAGAAGCCCCTGAAAACGTGTGGAAAATTCCTCAGATTCTTGCTTGTTCTAGTAACTCTGGTAGGGTGTCCAGCGTGTTCTTCTGGTCTCTTCTCTTTTTATAGCACACTTGGGTGTCATGTTTGTTTCCAACCCCCCCACCACCACACACAATTATGATCCAAAAGCTGGAGAAACCTCTTGAAGGTATTTATTGACTGATGATTGGAGAAATTTATCACACATGTGGCAAACACATGGAGTGAGAATTAATCACCTCTAAACCTGTGCGCAAGTGAAATGACTCTTGATGCAAATATTTTAAAATAAATGTGTTGTAGTTATAATTAGAAGGAAGCTTTTGGAAATATTAAATCAAAGTATCCCAGTCAGCCTGTATTTGTGCTGTGCTGACATGTTTAAACTGAGCAGTTCACTGTTTTCAGTGGGAGACATGGAACTGTTTTGAAAAATAGAAAGAATGTCAGTCTTTTATTTTCAAAAGAAACATATTAAGCTGTGATATTTAGTACACGATGCACATAAATTATAGCTGAGAGCCTTCCAGTGAACATCTGCATGTGCTGGCGTGTCCCGCATTACGAATGACTGGAAGTGATGCACAGTCCCCTCTGAGACCTGCAAAAACCTCTTTGGACTTTGGACTTTGGACTGGAATTAATCTGTTTTCACAATATGCGTGTTGCCCAGGTTGCAGCCAGCGTATGAGTCATCTCTGTGGCTCGATGTATAACGACTAGAACCTACAATTTGCACTCATAATGTACTTTTATGGACGTGGAGTCGAGATCAGTCAGAGAACAACAATCCAATGCGACGCTTCACCGGGAAGAGTAGTACAATGTCATGGTCACAGGTAGCACCTGTTGTTTTTTTTATTTACCCTGCTAAATGGATTTATTGTAACCTAGGATTTCAAATAGAGGCCATGATAAATATTTCGGAAACGTCAGCCAGTATGGTGCTGGAGGAAATCTGTTTAACAACCATACAACCATCCATACATGTCTGAAACTTTGTATGAAATGAACACAAAGATGTACATGCTGCACCTTATTTTTCATTCTAACATGACTGATTACCCAATAGTCACGGTCAGCTCTATATTTATAGCACTGCCGTATTTTAAACATGGTGTGTTGGTTCACTGACGTTGAACCACAAGAAAAATAATCAGTCGTGGTCTGTTTTAGTGCCCTCCTGAGCGACCAAGACAACACGAGGCTAAGCCCGTGCCCCAGGCTGCTGCTGAACAGGACTCATGCTTGGATGAGTTATTGTATGTGAGCTGTTCAGCAGTTGTACCTGGCATTACAGTAAATCACCCGCGTATTGACTTGGGCTTTTATAACAACGCTGTAATGTTGATTGTAACAACGTGAGATGTGTTAGGGCCGTCATTTAGAGCATTTACTTAATCCATTTGGCTCAGCAGTCAGTGTGGTGTTTTAGTCATGTTAAATTGCCTGCAAAGTATTTCTCTCTCATCAGTGTTGTACAGTAAAACAAGCTAAACCACACTGGGCTTACAGTACCAAGCTAAAATGACTGAAATGATACCTTTCAAAGACCTGTAATAACTCATCTTAATGTATACGTTGCGCCTGCGGATGAGAACCTTCAGGTCTCAACAACCCCCTGCAGCTGCAGCTGCAGTAAGAACACTGAGGGAAGTGCGGTGATAGATTTTCAAGATGCTGGGACTACAAACAGTAGTCAGCACTCCCTGTAAGTACTCTCCAAGCTGTTAGAGGCCCTCACAGGCCGAATGGTAACAGATTCAATTGGGGAAAAGAAATAGCCGAGACAGTATCTGTGTTTGGGTACATTCTTAGGCAGCATTCCCAGACACCGACAGTGGCTTCAGTGACGCTCGGAGACTGCGCCGGCTTTGCCAAGTTTATTCAAAATACAGGGGCGATTGAAAGATTGTCCAAGTAGGTGATTGATGGAAAGAATGAGAGGTAAATGGAATAGATGAGAGAAAGTAAGAACATGTTTTGCACACCTCTAGTGAAGGTGCTGAGAATAATCCATTTGTATATGTTGTGTGCGTCCATTCCACAAGCTTTTTGAGTTAAAGCTGGTGTCTTTGATACTGTTCCTGTGAAACTTGGCGGACATCTTGCCACTGACAGGAAGACGCAGCACAAGCGGCAGTAAATAAAGACATCGTTATCGAACACAATAAAAGAAACTGCTGCCATTAATTAGCTTCTTCGCTGTGACCCTGACAGACTCTGTCTCTTAGTTTCCAGGAGAGGAGCAGTGGAATGGCTTTGGATGGCACACTCCCCAGAACCCAGTGGACACTTACTCTACACAGCCAACTGTTTTGAATCAGCGGTAAATACTGCATGGTACATTTACAGACCTTAAAAGTGATGCCAAATAGGAAAAAACCTCTAAGTAAATGGCACAGAATTGCAAGAGTGCATGCAATCAATCTTCACATGCAACTGTCTGGACAGGGACTACATGTAAACAAACAAGGAAGGTTTGTATTATGTCTGTATATGATGGTTAAAAAAACAGCACTTAAATCCATATGTTTTCATAGGGTTTTAAAGTTATACACATCTCCAATCAGGTTGTGCAGTGAGACATAAACTTGATCATGTGCAGTATGAGCTGGGAATTCCAGGACAACTCGTGCAGAAGTGTATAACCTATAGCTTAAGGCAAACCTGTGCAATAAAGCTACTGGAAAACATTAAAATCCCACCTGGTTCTACTCAGCAAAAACATCTGCAAGAATGCAAGGAATTCCAAAGATAGGGCAGCTTTTACCTGATTTTGTACTATAAAAAAGTTTTTAATCAGTGGCTAGCATACACAAACAATGTTTATCTGCAGTGTGACTCATGCAGAGCACCCCAGAAATTGTTGGGGATGACAGCACTGCACTTTTGGAGTTGTAAAATGTATGCTTTCGAGCAGTACTGTAAAGCTTTTCGGTGTTCTCCAAAGTAGGTCAGTCATGTGCCATGGATCGTAAAAGGAACATGAGTGACACATTTAGCTTACACATTAAGTCCCCCAGTGCACTGAGGGGTGAAGGAGATTCATGTCCCAAAGCTGTATCTTGCCTCTGATGTTCTCACCAAGATAGTTAGATAGATAGTGTTCATCCTATACAATGATGTTTTCCAAGCATGTTCTCAACTTAATTTTTACACCCTGTTATCTCCAAACACACGTAAGTATGTCCTAACACCTGGGGTGAAAAGTGACTACCTGCCACTGGTGACCAGGAATTCAACGTGTACAGCTACTCCACAGGATTGTATGTGGCCTATGAATATATGTGTACATGTGTGACTTTATAGTGTCTTTTCTAGAACTATGGATAAATGGAGCATATAGATGAAAATGTAGCGCCAAAACAGAAACATGAAATCATCTGCAGGTTTATACATGAACTCCTTAAATCCACTTTTCCATTTTTATTACCCCTAAGGTTGCTTTAAAGCTGCGCTAATTAGTATTTTTGTATTAACAATGGACAAAATGACTACATGTAATGTCAAAGGGTTGCTTGTAGTGATGAATGCAAAGATAATTGTCACCTGGGTTTGCAGTTCCCCTCAGCTCTACTGAGTTTTTTAACGTATTTCAGCTCATTGTTTTGGTATTTTTCGGGAGTTGGTGGAGACCAAAACAGAGCTAAAAGACTCCAAATGAATGATAATGTTGCTCTGTGCTGGTTGTGTACTGAACACATTAGCCATAACAACTTTATAAGCTGATAATCACCCTTTGTTCTATGACTGTATCCACAAAGTCATCTTAAATGCTAGTTGTGTAAGAGGGCAACTGTTTGCCATATCAGCTGTTTGCTAACAAGGTGATAATATGCAAATGTTGTGTTTACAGCTTGTTGGACTGCCTCCCAATTTGCCAAAAAACTGTTAAGTTGTAGCAAATTTAAGCAAATCTTAGTTGTTGAAAAATATATCCGTCACTGTCTGACTTCTATATCAGCTTCTTCCAACTCTACTGTATATTCAAACTGATGTTTACAATGAGTG